>JAODAL010020874.1:0-68400 GCA_025379985.1 Phyllomedusa bahiana | reverse complement strand
CTAATACCAGTTACGAGCTGACTATTTCGAAGCGGGGGTTTTTCCCTTTTTGGGGGCGGTCCTCCCCAAAATATTTAGGTTTCTGATAACAGTGCACACTCACACTTGGCTATATTAGGAGCGCCGATAAAAAATAAAAAAAAAAATGGGGGGGTGGGGCTGCAAACCACCTTCCCTTTTGGGAATAGGGTTGCTATAGGCTATTAAAAATTTGTAAGGCAAATATTCCTTCATCGGAGCACCCCTTGTGGGGATAAAATAAGCCTGTCACTAAGATGTGAAAGTGGATTTCTCTCTTACTACAAACAGGATCAGTTGCCAAAAATTTCAGGAACTTTATTTCTAACAGACTTTGGACCATCAGGGGATTCTAGAGTTCACACTAGGCGACCAGGGATTGAGATGTGTAAAATACTACTCTGTTTCCAGAAACAACATTCTCTGTGATTTCAGAAGCTCAGAACCACAAGCACAGAAGATGTAGCAAGAGGGGTGAGGAGTTAGTGACCTTTAAAACCCGTCGACTAAAAAAAAATGGTATGAAAAGAAACTAAGAAAATTTGGGTTATAAAGGGAGGAAAATTTTTAAGCTACATTTTTATCGCATTTGCTTAACTTTAAAAAGTTAAAAGTAAGAAATTTAAAAAAAAATTTTTCAAAATTGTAAGATTTAAACACATGATTTAATAAAAGAGAAAAACCTTAGTAATATTTTTTCAGTTTTTCGAAAAATTTTTTTTTTTCCACAATCTAAAATGTAGGTCAGTATTGCATGAAGTGTTTGCTAATGGTCCCTAATGAAAACCCCGTTCCAGAAATGGGGAAAATAAAAAAATGTAACATAAGCCAAAGCTTTGACCGCACAGCTCTAAACATAAAATTTTTAACTTTAAACTCTAGTGAATTCAGCTGAATATGTGACATTTCACGTAACCTGAGCCTTCTATTCAGCAAGGACTGAGCTAGAACTGACGAGCAAATGGTTTCCACAGGGAAGCTACAACTGTTTTCCTTTCCCACTGTTTTATTGCACTCTCTTCTCTCCAGAAAAAACAATATGACCTACTTTCTGTTTGGAAGTAAAAGTCCTCATACAATTGAATGCATATCACTTCAGAAGCATATACTAGCCAGAGCTCTAAAGCAAGGATCACTGTTTTGGTTAAGCTATTATTTGTTCTGAAGTACTAAAAAATAAAATTTGCACAGATGATTGATGCACAAATGAATAGAAAGCTCTATTCACATTGTTTTCATGGCATGCATTGGATGCAGTTCGGGAAAACTTTTTTGGGCATTGGTTTGTAAAATCTTTTATAAATAGTGTACAATATCATATTGCTGCATATGTTTGAAACTTCTGTTGGAGGTCTTGCCAACATACACCTCTAATATAGAAATGTGATGGAATAAGAGCCTAACATTTTTGGGATTTATTGGCTTTCTCTGTTATCACTTCGGGGTTTTCTGTGATATAGCACTGGGGATATTTTGGAAACAACATTACCTTTCCTGGAATATAATATTTGGGCTTGTTGGGATATGTTACTGGGACTTTTTGGTGTATAATAGTGGGACTTTCAGAGATAAAACAATGCATCTTTTTAGGATGTAACACTGGGACTTTTGGGGATATAACACAAACTTCGAGATTCCAAATAACAATGCACCCTATTGTCCAAAAAACGTGAAAGCGGGTTGCCATGTAATATTTTACCCTCTGTAATTGATCGTATTAATAAAGAAGTTATTCTTTTCCTATTATCTGCTGGATTCTTCACAATTACATTTGGAATGTTTGCCGATTTTGGAGCCAAGGATAAGTGAATCCGTGCAGCAAGGAACAACAAGGATTATTAGAGCAAACTAGATGCAACTATTACCGCAATAATGGTGCGCCCGTTTTCTATTTTACCTGTATTCTGAATATCAGTGGGAGGAAAAGTTTCGACCCTTTACTTTTTCACCTTTTTTTCATTGCAACCATTGGTAAATCAAAAAGTTCATTTTTATTGCTCAAAAAATTACACTCTGCACTCTCTTCTTCCCCCACTAAACGGGAAAAAAAAAAAAAGAAATGAATTTTTTTGCAGATTTTTTAAGCAAAAAAAACTGAAATATCCAGGGTCATAATTTTTCAGACCCTTTGCTGTGACCCATATTTAACTTACATCGTCTATTTCCTTCGATCCCCCTTTGGGAAAAGGGGGTTCTACTCCTTTCTTTTGAAATCCGTGTTTAATTAAAACTGATTGCCCTTGATTGAAAAGGACACACCGCCCTATATAACCTCACAACTCACAGTGCAGTCAGAGCACATGAAATCATGAGGTCAAAGGGAACTACCCAAGGGCTCAGAGACGTATTGGGCGGGCCAGTCTGGCAGAGTTACAAAAGAATTTCTGCAAGTCAAGGTTCCTAAGAGCACAGGGGCCCCTCCATAATCCCTTTAAAAGAAGAAATTTGGGGCCCACAAATCGCCTTGACCTGGCTGCCGCCAAAAAAGCAATTTGGGGAGAAGAGCCTTTTTTAGGAGGAAAAAAAGAACCCCAAGATCACGGGCTGAGCTCCCGAGATGCATAGGGAATGTGAGAAAGTTCCACAAAGTCTCTACACGCAGCCCTCCCCCATCGGGGGTGCATTATTTCAAAAAAAACCCCACGAAGTTCCCCAGACAAGGGAAAAAAAGATCTCTGTCTGAGAATTAAGATTAAATTTTTTGGGGTTAATTCAACAGTATGTGTGGAAAAATACAGGCACGCTCACCACCCCCAAAACAAAATCCCAACATAAACACCTGGTGGGGGCAGCATCATGCTATGGGGGTTTTTTTCCTCAGGGGCAGGAGACTGGGTTTCAATTTAAGGAAAGATGACTGCGCCAATAAAGAATCCCCGATTTAAAACCCCTTTCCCTAGTGCTCTGGACCTCAGAGTGGGCTGAAGGTTCATCTTCCAACAACAAAATTACCCTTAGTACACAGCTAAAATAACAAAGCAGTGGCTTCAGAACAACTCTGTGGCCATTCTTGACTGTCCCAGCCAGAGCCCTGACCTAAAACCAATTTAGCATCTCTGGAGAGACTTAAAAATGGCTGTCCACCAACGTTCACCATCCAACCTGAGGGAACTGGAGAGGATCTGCAAGGAAGAATGGAAGAGGATCCCCAGATCCAGGTGTGATAAACTTGTTGCATCATTCCCAAGAAGACTAACGTCTTTATTAGCTAATTAGGTTTCTTATACTCATTACTGAGCATATGGTCTGAATACTTTAGACCTTGTTATATTTCTGATTTTCTTGTTTAATACATTTGCAAAAATATCTACATTTCTGTTTTTTTCCTTTCAAGATGGGGTGCAGAGTGTAAATTAATCAGCAAAATAATGAACTTTTTGTATCTTATCAAATTCAGCAATTAAAGAAAGAGTGAAAAATTTAAAGGGGTCTAAATACTTTCCGTACCCACTGTAACCTGAGGCTTTCTGTGAAATAATATTTAGGCTTTTCTGGGTAAAACCCTGGGGCTTTTTGGGGTGCAACACTAGTGCTTTCTGGGATAAGACACATGGGTTTAGGGGTGTAGCTAAAGTCTTTTGGGCCTTGGTACAAAATGGGGCATCCATCCACTAGACAACGGCTCTTCATGGCTGTGGATCACCTACAGCTTGCTTGGCATAATGAATGTCTTCGGTGCAGTGTGCCATGGAAAATTATTCCTAATTACAGGTATTGCCCAGTGGAAGAAAATTGATATAAAGTGGGGCCAAGCTATGGAAAAAAAGAAAAAAAGTTAGACTTGCCTCCCAATCCCCCACCAGTGTAGCTTCAGAGGTCCCTGGTCTCCCAATTCTGATATGTTTTTATCACTCATTTATTTTCTTAGTATTTACTGTACAGATTAAATAGCATGATAATTTTATAGATTGGAACATTATGGATGTAGTGATACATATAAGATGTTCTTTTTTAATATTTTTATTCTTTTTTACTAAGCAAAGTGTTCTTCTATTGGGGTTTTGTGTTTGCTTTTAATTACTTGTTTATTTATTTAAATACTCGTTTTCTTTACTTTTTTTGTCCCACTATGGGACCAGAATATGTGATGGCTTTTGTAATACATAGCAATACAATAATTGCAGTCATTGTCGAATTCTGCGGGACTGCAGCGAAAAACAGTTCCGATGCGAGACAGGCTGAAACAGCGAAAAATCATTCCAGATGTCGGTGCGGAGTATGAATCAAAAATCGCCTTTATAAAGGCGTTAAACATTCTCAGGAAAAGAGCTCACACCTCAAAAATAAAAAATACATAAAACAAAATCACTTTCCAAAATCCTAATTCTTGAATTAGGATATTGGAAATTGCCGGGAAATACAGTCATTCAAATTCAGAAAGCTATTCTGATTGGTCGGCATAAACCGGCCAATCAGAATAGGAGCGACAGTGAACCATTAAAACCTATGGGGAAGTTTAGACCAATCAGAATCAAAGGCGGGACAGTTCAAAATACAGTAAAAATGCTGAAAAGAGCTGATTGGTTAAGCTACCGGGGACTTGGCTAGCTCAGCCAATCAGAATAGGAGCGACAGAGACCCATTAAAACCTATGGAGAATTATTGACCAATCAGAATAGGAGCGACAAAGACCCATTCTAGTCTATGGAGAAGTTTAGACCAATCAGAATCCACGGCGGGATAATTCAAAATACAGTAAAAAGACAGAAAATAGCTAATAGGCTGAGCTAGCGGGTTCTTGGCTATACCAGCCAATCAGAGCCCGAGCTACTTCTCCCATTATAGTCTATGGAGAGATGGGCGCTCTGAAATCTCGGCGCTCAGCGCCGTGCGGCATGAAGTATTAATAAAAAAATATTTTTATTAATTGTAAAACATTATCAGATAAAGAGCCAAACCCTTCTTTACAAATAAAGCAGTTAAAAACCCGAACAACACGTTTGTCGCCAAGACCGGCGCTACATAGGGAATTGCAATAGAGAGAATTGCCGGGAAATACAGTAATTCAAATTGTTTAAGCTATTCTCATTGGTCGGCAGAAGACAACCAATCAGAATAGGAGCGACAAAGACCCATTATATCCTATGGAAAAGTTTGGACCAATCAGAATAGGAGCGACTGTGGCCCATTCTAACCTATGAAGGAGAATTAACCAATCAGAATAGGAGCGACAAAGTCCCATTATATCCTATGGAGAAGTTTGGACCAATTAAAATCAAAGGCGGGACAGTTCAAAATACAGTAAAAAGACAGAAAAGAGCTGATTGGCTGAGCTAGCGGTGGCTTGGCTATCCCAGCCAATCAGAGCGCAAGCTACTTCTCCCATTATCGTCTATGGAGAGATGGGCGCTCTGAAATCTCGGCGCTCAGCGCCGTGCGGCATGAAGTATTAATAAAAAAAATATTTTTATTAAGTGTAAAACAATTTCCGGAGAAATTGTGTTGTCTGCAGTTATTGAGCTCTGATGCACCACACTACCACCACTGCACTACTACACCCAGCATCCATACACAATAGTACCATCTAGTAACCTGACAAACATACCATCTTCACATATATGAAACAAAATCATCAGTGGTGTGGGTTTTCTTCCAGCAGCGTTCAGTAATTCTGGAAGCTTGCCTCAGCTGTTTAGTCAAATCTATGTGCTAGGGCCGTTCTTTGATTTTGCCAATTCTGTTGTGCGCGAATGGGGCAACCAAATCAAGAGTGGAGGTGATTGTATTGTCATAGAAAGTGGTGGTTGTATCTGGGTCGTCAAACATGGATATGGTAGAGAGGGGGATAAGAAACTCAGAGAGAGTGTGAGGCTTAAGGTTAGTGCAAGGGTGCACTGGATTTAAGACAGAAGGGGCAGGTGAAGTGGAGATACTGGAGAAGGTGAGCAGATTGTGGCCAGATATAGTGAGGGGAGAGTTTGAGATGTTAGATAAGGGGCAGACGGAAGAGGACTAGGTCTAGTTTGTGACCGTCTTTGTGAGTGGCTCCAGAGGTCCACTGCAAAAAGGCCAAAGAAAGAGTTGTTAGCACTAGAAGAGTAGATGGCACTATAAGTGCCCCAGCTCTTTTACCATGAGTTTTTTTTATAATATACTTAAAGGGGTTTCTCACTACAATGATTAACTTTTAACATGTAGGGACAGGTATTTCAGGTATTTGAAGACTTTATCTAAATACATTGCTTTTTTGATTTTTCTTTGATCAGGAGATCAAGAAGGCTTTATCTCCTCTTAGAGCACCCAAGTTTATCTTGTTATGCCCACCTCTCACCACCTCTCCCTGCTCTCTCTTATCTATCATTTCTCTAAGCTGCTGTCAGTCACTCAGTCTGTCTATGGTGAGTTATCTTCTGCAGAGTTTTATCTCTAGCTATGGACTTTGAAAGCTTCTAATTTATCTAAGAGCTCTTTAGAGGTTTGCAGCCTGTGTAATACACTGACATGAGTACAAGAGTGTAGAGGGCACACGTATATAAGTGTCTTATACTGTATAGTATGTGAATACATGTTTATGTTAAATACACTCACCAGCCACTTTATTAGGTACACCTGTCCAACTGCTCGTTAACACTTAATTTCTAATCAGCCAATCACATGGCTGCAACTCAGTGCATTTAGGCATGTAGACATGGTCAAGACAAACTCCTGCAGTTCAAACCGAGCAACAGTATGGGGAAGAAAGGTGATTTGAGTGCCTTTGAACGTGGCATGGTTGTTGGTGCCAGAAGGGCTGGTCTGAGTATTTCAGAAACTGCTGATCTCCTGGGATTTTCACGCACAACCATCTCTAGGGTTTACAGAGAATGGTCCGAAAAAGAAAAAACATCCAGTGAGCGGCAGTCCTGTGGGCGGAAATGCCTTGTTGATGCCAGAGGTCAAAGGAGAATGGGAAGACTGGTTCGAGCTGATAGAAAGGCAACAGTGACTCAAATTGCCACCCGTTACAACCAAGGTAGGCAGAAGAGCATCTCTGAACGCACAGTACGGCGAACTTTGAGGCAGATGGGCTACAGCAGCAGAAGACCACACCGGGTGCCACTCCTTTCAGCTAAGAACAGGAAACTGAGGCTCCAATTTGCCCAAGCTCATCGAAATTGGACAGTAGAAGATTGGAAAAACGTTGCCTGGTCTGATGAGTCTCGATTTCTGCTGCGACATTCGGATGGTAGGGTCAGAATTTGGCGTCAACAACATGAAAGCATGGATCCATCCTGCCTTGTATCAACGGTTCAGGCTGGTGGTGGTGGTGTCATGGTGTGGGGAATATTTTCTTGGCACTCTTTGGGCCCCTTGGTACCAATTAAGCATCGTTGCAACGCCACAGCCTACCTGAGTATTGTTGCTGACCATGTCCATCCCTTTATGACCACAATGTACCCAACATCTGATGGCTACTTTCAGCAGGATAATGCGCCATGTCATAAAGCTGGAATCATCTCAGACTGGTTTCTTGAACATGACAATGAGTTCACTGTACTCAAATGGCTTCCACAGTCACCAGATCTCCATCCAATAGAGCATCTTTGGGATGTGGTGGAACGGGAGATTCGCATCATGGATGTGCAGCCGACAAATCTGCGGCAACTGTGTGATGCCATCATTTCAATATGGACCAAAATCTCTGAGGAATGCTTCCAGCACCTTGTTGAATCTATGCCACGAAGAATTGAGGCGGTTCTGAAGGCAAAAGGGGGTCCAACCTGTTACTAGCATGGTGTACCTAATAAAGTGGCCGGTGAGTGTATGTAGATAGTGGTATAGTGATATTGGAAATGTATAGAGTGCCATAGTGTGCCCGCCTGTAGTTTAGAAGGGGTTAACAGCTTTGCAGAGAGAGGGAGAGAGTGCTACTGTGTGAAGCAGCCAATAAGAGAACTGACAGAGGTGTAGCTAGAGGCTGAGTGCACAGTTATAACGAAGAGCCTGCTAGTTCGGCAGCTAGTTATGTTCTGAGTTCTGGTTCAAGAAGTTTAAGGATACAGCAGCATGAATAAGGAGTGCCTGTCTATTTGCCGACAATAAACAGGGCAGGCTGGTCAGAGGAGAACAACCCTGCTCACAGAAACTTCTGGAGTGCTGACTAGAGAAATAACTGAGGAGCAAGGGGCACAGAGAAAACAGAGAGCTTGACAGCACAGACACAGAGGAGTAAGAGAGACAGACAGCACAGTAAAACAGATGGACAGTTAGGGGGACTGACGGAACAGTAAAAGATTTCAGTGAGAGGACCAAAAAGAGAGTAGCCAAAGTCACTAGCATCTTGCACAACTGGACTGGAACAGGGGTCAACGTTCTTAGTGACACTATTTATCCTAAACTATCTGTGTCATGACAATGTTACAGCTATACAACTGTTATAACTGCTGAGACAATTACATAAAACAGGCAAAAGGAGAGACTGTGCAATGAGGTATAAGTTGTACTCTATAAGCCATTCAGAGTCTTTCAAAGCTGCATAATGCTAGCTTCAGGTTATGTCTACACAGTAAGATCCACATGTATGAAACTGTTTAGGTCTAAAACTCCCTCTTTTGCCTATTAACCTATGGGCAAAAAGCAAGTTTTAGACCTAAACAGGTTCATACATGTGGCCCTATGTGTTAAAATGCAGTCCAAAAACCAACGGCATCTTTACCGTGGTCGATTTTTCTGTCGGCCCCGTACATTGAATGTACGGGTCCGACGCCAATCTGGGCAGAGTATCTAACATGTTTTATAATCAACCGGATTTTAAAATCAATCGGAAAAAACCCGTGCTGGGTAGACTACAGCAAGTATTTTTTATTGCAGTCTATGCAACACAGGGTACAGTCAGATTTTTGGCAGATTCTAAGTGCTGAATCTGCTGAAAATCCAACCAAAAACATTGCTGTGTAGACATGGCCTTGTAGTAAATTTGTGTTCATTTATAGCTGTAACCCTTTTTTCCAAATGCAAAATACTAATCTATTTACAACAAAATGCACAGTGAAGTCACATTATTATAACTACCTTTCTCCTTCAATGTCGGCAGTGTGAAGTTTATGAGGGAAGTCCCTTATATTGTGCTGGCTAGTTGGGTATATAAGATGTGCGATAGACTGTCTGTACACGTATCCCTCTATGCAATTATGGGTGAACAGGCTATTTATCAAGGCTGAAAAAATGGAAGTGGCACAGTTTGTGAATTGTTCCCGTGCTGCTTTGGTGAAAGTGTATTGTGAGTGGACAAACGGTACCATCGTGAATAAGCAATGTAGAAACTACAGAGCACCGCGTGTCATTGATGTGAGAGGTGATCATTGGCTATGACGGTGTACAAGGGTGGACTGACACACTACTGTGCAGAAGCTCTCCACAAAAATGAAAGAGGGGACAAACCGTAATGTGTTTGTGGCTCCAAAGTAGATGGATGGTCACTGAAGCTTTAAAGCTGCATAGGCAGAAAAAGCCTTAAAGGGGTTGCATCATTTAATTAAATGGTCTTCAGAATAAGGGGACAGTGAAAACAAACAACTTTGCAATAGGATGTCATTAGCAAAGCTGTCTTGTTTTCACATTGTCCCTTATCTTCTGTTTCTGTAAACACAGTTCCCAGTGCCAGTCGGATTCCTCCTACTGTCCTGTCATTGGCTGAGGGCTCTACTAATTTACATTCTGTTTGGCCCCCGGTTGGATTCACAGGAGCGAGCATTCCTGTCTCTCTCACTCAGAGTAAGGGACCAGCAGGAATTTCACTCTGCACAGCCAGAAGAAACACAATAACACTGCAGCTACTTCTACAATCAGAAAACATTGTGCCTCAATCCCTGCTTCTCTCATTCAGATTAAGGGGCCGTAGCAATTTCACTCTGCACACCCAGCATAAACACACTGCAGCTGATTCTACAATCAGAAAACAGCAAAATTGTGCCATGGTGCCTAACTCTCCTGCATAGAAGGGAGATCTGTGCCGGTCATAGAAGACTGGATTCAACTGTAACAAACCTCAACAATGTGAAATAAAATCAATACTTAGCTGCATTCAATTCAGCTTATATCACTGTGATGTGAACTCCAGCATCATAGCTGACCAAGGAAGCGTCCATATTCTATGCTGCCAAGCAGCTTCTGCTCTGCGACGTTTCGGAAAGCTACGTTTCCTTCATCAGGCATGCACAGTATGGTCTTTAGATCCCCATTAGATCGTCCGCTTAAATGTGGATCTAAGACCATACTGCGCAAGCCAGATGAAGGAAACGTATCTTTCCGAAACGTCGCAGAGCAGAAGCTGCTTGGCAGCATAGAATATGGACGCTTCCTTGGTCAGCTATGATGCTGGAGTTCACATCACAGTGATATAAGCTGAATTGAATGCAGCTAAGTATTGATTTTATTTCACGTTGTTCATAACGATAAAAAGGCTGTATGTGGACTGTTTAGTCTGTAATTCATACAGCATACGTTTTGCAGATACAAGTAAAAAGAAAATGTGCACGTTTAATGAAGCCTTGAGTATGTTATTTGAAGAGTTAAATGGGGAAAGCAAGGAGATTCCCTGACTAAGGCTGCACCTGAGTCAGTACTACAAAGCTAAACTGTGGCATAACAATTGTGATTTGAAGTAGTCCTGATCTGACACACCCCAACAAATTTGCAAGATTGGCTAATGAGGGAGATGTCAGCTCAGAAATAGCACTGCTGCAGCAAGACACTAACCCTGTCTGCTCCAGTAAGGTAGGAAATAGGAGTGCAGAGCAGGCTATACAGGTGCTGGTAGTTGTGGACTCCATTGTTATGGGAACAGACAGGGCAATCTGCCACAAAGATCGGGATCGTCGAACAGTATGTTGTTTACCGGGGGCCTAAATTCGACATATCGCAGATCGGGTTGACAGAGTGGGGCTGGTGAGACTCCAGCTGTCATGGTCCACATTGGCACCAAAGATAAAGTTACAGGTAGGTGGAGTGTTCTTATAAACAATTTCAGGGAATTAGGCCAACAGCTCAAGGCAAGGACCTTCAAGGTAATATTTTCAGAATTATTATCTGTTCCACAGGCCACACCAGAAAGGCAGCGGGAGATTAAAGAGGTGAATAAGTGTCTCAAAAATTGGTGTAGTAAAGAGGGATTTGGGTTTTTGGAGAATTGGACTTCTGTCTTGGCTACAGACTCTATGCTAGGGATGGGATGCACCTAAATGGGGAGGGTGCAGCTGTATTGGGGGACAAAATGGCCAGGAAGTTGGAGGAATATTTAAACTAGGGACTAGGGGGAGGAAAACAACAAAGATAGCATGCAAGATAGTTGTAACAATTTCCAACTGGGATGGCCGGAAAACGTCTGGGTATGGCGGATCCTCTGGGCCCACCACGGGCGCAGATGGTAAATGCAGATGGTGGGTAGCCGAAGTGCAGGTCTGGATAGCCGGTGCTGGAACGGAGACAGGGCACCGCAGGTGTAGCCGTTAAATGTATACTCAGTCCAGGAATTGTCGGTGACATATGCAAGTATGGCAACAGGTAACAGCAGGTATATTGCAGACTGATGCAGTGGCAGGTATTCAGCAGGTGGCAGATAAACAGGTAACGTATGAATGATTCAGCAGCAATACAGCAGCCAAGAGGTCAAGCTCAGAGCAGGAAACACAACAACGAACTGACCCAGGGCTGAGGTAGGAAGCTCCTTAAAGGGGTTTTGCCAGGACGTGCCTTATCTGCTAAGACGCTAATGTAAACAAGCCACGATGGCTAGAAGAGAGAACACACAGCCAAGCACAAGCCATGCATAAGGGATCGTTAAATGTTCCCCTCAAATAAAAAAACTACACTAGTGAATCTAATACAAATGAAAAAACCCCTTTTTCTCCACAGCAGCTTGAAAGCTTCACATGTTCTCTGTCATCAATAAAGCGGGATCACACTAAAACTAGGGGTTCTGTAACAAAACACAACAATTTCTACCCGGGGCCTTTGAAAGCTTCTTCAACCCCCCTTTCATCGAAAAAAGTCTCTGTGCAAACCCGGCCAGCAGCCTTGTCGGGTCGTATCTAATAGAAGCTTTTAAGTAACTAAGGGGCAGAAGGCAGCCTGTACTCCTCAGGCTGCAATTTTTAATCACAATTTTTAGAAAATGATAAATACCCTTTTTTGGAGACCCCACGTCAACATTACATAGTGGAAAAACCCCTTTAAGTAACCGGGGTTAAAGGGGTCACTGGGCCGGACAAAGGAACACTCTCTTAAATGGAGTGCATTGCCGCGTGGGGCCCCTAAAGGACAGGTCCACGGGAGCCGGGACGGGGGGAAGCACGGTGACTCAACCTCCAGCAGGAACAGCACAGGACTCCCCGGGAATGGGACAGGGAGAGCCCGGGCCGGGAAAACCATGGGATTTGCGCAGCGGCCGGGACACAGAACCAAAACACGGACACGCGAGGGCCATAGAAGGGACCGGGCGGAGCCGTCACAATAGGAAATAGAGGCTTGGAATTAGGAAAAAAAAGGGGGGAGGGGAGGAAGGTGTGTAGCAATATTAAAAAAAGGGGGAGAAAGGAATAAAAACTGAAAATCTAAAAATTCATCTGCCCAATCCAGGATCGACCAACAAAATAAAGAACAGAATTATAATTTTTTCTAAAGAGAAATATACATAGTGGGAAAACTAGACATGGCGGGACAAGAGCTATGACGGGGCGGTTAATTACGGGGTTCAGTCTATTTAGAAAGATTCAAAACGGGAAGGGGGAGGTGTTTTTTTCTCTATTTAAAATACGTCAAAACCCAAACACACGGGAAAAAATATAGAACAGGAAATGACATGTGGAATCATTAGTGGTAGAATTACTTTGGGTAAAACAATAAATAATTCTAATTGGGGTCTGCTAAGGCCCCCAAATATAACAAGCCCTAGAGATGAAACCCTCAGCAAAAAGAAAAGGGCGGCTAATCAAAATGGGGTTTTATTAGGGGGGACTTTAACTACCCAGACAAAAATTTGGGGAAACAAAAACCCTTTTTAGCTCCATAAAGGAAACAGGTTTTGCAAACTAAAGAAAATTACATTTTCCCAAAGGGTGTAGGAACCTTTAGAGGAAAGGCCCTTCTAGACTTAATATTCACTAATAGACCCGTCAGAGTAACAAAGGTTCAGGTGTTTAAAAATAGCAGAACAAATAATAAATGGGAGATTTTTAAAAACATCTTAGGCTCACCCACTGTAGTTTTCATACCAGGGTAATAATATAATTAGAAACATAAAAATCCAATGGGGATCAACAGAGTTTAAAAGGAGGCAATAAAAAACAGAAAGAAAATGTTTCAGCACTAAAACAGAGGGCATGAAAACCCTAAAAAACTAAAAGGAAAAAAAATAAAATAGAAAAAATAATGATAAAACAGTAAACTGGAGACAAAAGACATATTCAACAGAAAAAAACAACCCCCAAATATTTTTTTAACTATATAAATTTATGGGGGGCATGAGAAAAAGCAAACCTATTCACAATTTTTTCCACGATTTCCGAGGAGGATGACCTTCCTGTTGATGAGCGGAGGGATGAGGTAAACTTCAACTTAAATGTTGGCATACACCCACGTGTCCTAAGAGAGTTAAGTGATGTCATAGATAGGCCCCTATTCTAATATTCAGGGACTTCTAAAAACGGGTAGTCCCAAAGGATTGGTGCATGAAAATTTGGGGGCCCAATTTAAAAAGGGGGTCAAAAAGTGATCCAGGAAACTATAGCCAGTAATTTAAACCCTTTTGTGGGTAAAATGTTTAAGGTTTTCTCAAGATGCTACCTGGAGTATCTCACTGAAAATAAATGTATAACGCCGTTCCACATGGGTTCATGAAGGATCGGTCCTGCAACTAATCTCATCAGTTCTATGAGGAATCCCCTGCTAGACTGGATGGGGGGAGGCCTGGATGTCATAATCTAGTTTTTTTTAAAACTTTGATACGGTCCCCCATAAAAGGGGAAAAAAAAAAGAAAGCTGGACTGGGGGGAAAATGGTCAAATGGGGAAGTAACTGCTCACTGAAGAAAAAAAAGGGTAGAATTTAAATACATACTCAGACTGGATCGCTGTACTATGGGGTACCACAAGGGCAGTATTGGGCCCTATCCTCTTTTAAAATTTTCATTTAAAACTTACCAGGGAAACACAGTAAATATCGATCTTTTAGACGAACTAACTCTTAAAGTAATCAACACAATAGAGGATAATATTTATTACAAAGGATCGGAAAAAAGTTGGAGGCCCGGGCAAGGGAAAAGGCAGTAGGGGTTTAAAAACGATAAATGCAAGGTTAGCACAGGGAAAGAAATCCATTACATGATTTCATTTAAATGGGAAAAAAACGGGGAAAGTGACATGGGGAAGGGCTTGGGGGAATCCTGGGACAGTAAACTTTAAATTTTAGCAGCCAGTGTCAGGCACAGCAGCCAAAGCAAAAGGATCATGGGGGGCATTTAAAAAGGGGGATAGATGCACATGAGAAACATTATTCTTCCATTACAAGCACGGGGTTTAACCCCACATGGAATATGTGTACAGTTTTGGGCACCAGTGCACAGGGAAAGACATTGTAGACTTGAACAGGGACAAAGGCGGCAAACAAAAATAATAAAAGGGCTGGGGGGACACATTCACAGAAAGATTGGGAAATTAGGGTTTTTTTTTTAAGAAGAAAAAAACTTCGGGGGGACATAATAAATTGTTTTAAAAACATCAAAGGCAATTTTTAGAGATCTCCCCAAGATTTATTTTTTACACAGGGGTTATCTAAACAAGGGGGGATCCTTTATGTCTTGAGGAACGAAAGTTTTTACATAAACTAGAAAGGGATTCTTTACTGTAAAGCATGAGACATGGAATTTCTCTCCAGAGGGCTGGTCATGGTGAATTTTAATAACCAGTTCCAAAAAAGGGGTTTTGGGTGCATTTCTGAGCGTAAAAAATATAAAAAGTTATAGTGACTAGGATTCAGGAAGGGGGCATTGACCCGGGGTTTTTCTGATTGCCAGATTGGAGTAAAGGAATTTTTCCCTAAAATAGGGCAATTGGCTTCTACCTCATTTGGGGTTTTTTTTGCCTTCCCTGGATCAACACCTTACACAACAGGGTGAACTAGATGGACGACTTTTCTTTTTTTTGCCTTACAAAAATATGAAACTTGAAAAATATAAAAATAAAATATAATGTTTCTTGTCTAACCCAAAAGAAGTGCAGCTTCGTCTTAAGAAGATTTAAAAAAACAAACACCAGGCCCGATGGGAACACCCCCGTATCCAAGGGGGCTAAGAATGTCATAGATAGGCCTTATTCTTAAATTAATGGACTGTCTAATAAAGGGGTTTTTCAAAGGATTTTCGCATAGCTAATGTGGGGCCAAAATTTTAAAAAAAGGGGGCAAAAAGTGATCCCGGGAAAATATAGCAGGTAATTTTTCCTCTTTGCGGGTAAAATGTTTTTAAGTTTTTCTAAGAAGGGTCCTGGACTACTCACTGAAAATAAATGTAAAACGGTTAAAGCATGGGTTTATGAAAGGGTCGGTCCCGCAAAATAATCTCATCAGCTTCTATGAGGGAAATTTTTTCTAGGCTGGATGGGCTGAGGCACTGGATTCATATACTTTGATTTTTCTAAAGCATTTTATACTGTGCCACAAAAAGTTGGAAATAAAAAAGAAATGCTTGGACTGGGGGAAAAATGTGTGCAAGTGGGTAAGCAACTGGTCATGATATAAAATAAAGGGGGGCAATTTTGGTACATACTCAATGGGTCCCGTTACTAGGGGGTACCCACGGGGTTTGGATTGGCCCTATCCTTTTTTAAAATTTTCATTAATTGGGCCCACACAGGGATTGCACATAAATATCGATCTTTCAATGATACTAAAACTCGTAAAGTAATCAGCAAAAGGGATAATGTGTTATTACAAAAGGGGGCTGATAATTTTGGGGGCGGGGCAAAGAAATGGCAATGAGGTTTTTAAAACAGATAAATGCAAGGTTCTGCCTAGAAGGAAAAAACCATTTCATAATTACATATTAAATGGAAAAAAACCCCGGGAAAAAGGGAAAGGAGAAGGACTTGGGGAAACCTGGTGGACAGAAAATTAACTGTAGCAGCCAGTGAGGGCAGCACTGCCAAACAAATAAGATTATGGGGTGTATTAAAAGGGGGATAATGCTACGATGAGGACATTATTTTCCCATTTACAAACACTGGTTTAAAAACTGAAAAATTGTTACAGTTTGGGCATCGGTGCACAGGAAAGACATTGTAAAGCTTGAACAGGTACAAAGGCGGGCAACAAAAATATTAAAAGGACTTGGTGGACTGCAATACCCAGAAAGAATAGGGTTATTTAGTTTAGAGAAAAGACGGCTTCAGGGAGACATAATAAATATGCTTAAATATATTAAAGGTCAATATAGAGATCTCTCTCAAGATCTATTTATACCCAGGACTGTATCAAGAACAAGGGGGCATCCTCTATGTCTTGAGAAACGAAAGTTTCTACATAAACAAGGGATTCTTTACTGTTAGAGCAGTGAGACTGTGGAACTCTCTGCCAGAGGAACTTGTCATGGTAAATTCAACAACAGAGTTCAAAAAGGGTTTGGGTGCATTTCTGGAGCTTAATAATATAACAAATTATAGTGACCAGGATTCTGGATAAAGGTCGTTGATCCAGGCATTTATTCTGATTGCCAGATTGGAGTCGGGAAGGAATTTTTTTTCCTAAAATGAGGACGATTGGCTTCTACCTCATGGGGATTTTTGCCTTCCTCTGGATGAACACTTTAGCACTTTAGCAAAATAGGCTTAACTGGATGGACGTACGTCTTTTTTCGGTCTTACAAACTATATGGAATGCATTGCAGTCATCATGGCTCCAGATACCTATGATAAACCTATGATAACCTACCACAACTGTATTGAGTCACTAACAGCCCATCTAGGTGCTGTCCATGCTGCATATAGAGGTTACGTAAACAAGCAAAAATGTCAGCTCACCTATTGTGTTGGCATCCGGACGTGTCCCGTCCAGAGCACGACGTCCAAGCATTCAATAGAAGTGAAAAATGGCACAGAGCTTCCAAAGACCAGTAAAAGAAATATCTTTATTTCCAGATCATTAAAATCAAGAAAAGGAAGCACCTCCACCGCATTGCCACAAAAATAAATTAGATCCCGATTAACGCCGACGCGTTTCAGGTGGCATACCACCCTTAGTCATGGCATAAAAACAACAGTTGACTGGTGCATGTATATATACTACACATAGACAATCTAAAACAGCAACTCACCTGGTCATGCCCGCTAAACTCTAGCTGTAATGTGTGCCGTTTCCGGAACACTAGCGGCTGCATAGCCGCGCATGCGCTGAGCCCAGGGCTTCCGGGATGCTACCGGTAACTATGATACTTAGGCGCGCACGCGCACTAGGGTCAAATCCCGGAAGCTAATTGTAACTGTGATAATTCGGCGCGCCTGCGCACCGGGGTCTGGTCGCGCGTGCGCTAAGCCCCGGACTCCTGGGACACTAATCATAACTAAAATGCATAAGCGCGCCTATACAAGAGAATCTAATCGTGCAAATACACAGCAGTCAACCCCGGATATTTCCGGGATGACTGCGGCCACCTGGAAACCGCAGCCCGCGTGCGCACTGGGTGATAATAATACGAGCTGACAAAATTATGCGTCCCTAGCAACCGGGATAAAGAAGCTGCAGGAAAACCGGACTATAACAGATAGTGCCTATATAGGCAAAAACTCACCGTATAAAAATATGAAATGAGAGGAGAGAAAAGCGGGCATGAATAGTGGTTGCTGTGTAACATGCAGGACAGACAAAATTAACAGTTATGACCGATATGCATACACCATAGATAAAAATGGAATACATAGTGAGAAACAATCCTAAGAAAAAGGTAAGTTGACACGGACCCCAATTCAGGTACCTATATATTATGTAAATGAAATGTAATCCTATATATTGGTGATAAAATGTAATCCTATATATTGGTGATGAAACATCCATTCACCCATCGGATATAAACCTGATTGGATGTAAACCCATATATTCAGATATTAGTAATGGAACATCCACTCACGTTTCAAATTTAAGCCTGTTGGTACTGTGGTCTCTAAAATAAAAATCCAATAAGCTTCTTTGTCATGGAGAATCCGGATAATCACTCCACCCCGTGGAGGTTTAGTGATCCCTTCAAGCCCCCTGCCCCTTCAATCTATATAGCTACCCTCCTCGACGTCCCTAAAGTGGTTGGAAATAAGCGATCTATGGCGGGTTGAGGTGTTAGTGATGTCATTAAGGTGTTCTAGGACACGGGTTTTTAATTTCTTTGTGGTGCTACCCACATAATATAGATTGCATGTTGTGCATTGAGCCAGGTAAACGACATGGTGAGAATTGCAATTTATGTATTCTTTAATGTCAAAAGTTCTAGTCTGTTGGCTATTTGAGAAGGTTTTACCTGTGTTCACAAAATTGCATACCCGACATGGGTGAGATCCACAGCGGAAAAAAGCCTTTTTGCTTAAGCCAATTTTGTTTATTCCTTTTTTTTAGTAATCAAATTTGGGGATAATAGATTCCCTAATGTACGGAACTTTCTAGTAACCACCTGCAAGCTTTCAGAGAGAATACCCTCAAGCACAGGATCCTCAGTCAAAACAGGTAGATGTTTAATAACAATCTCTTTAATTTGTTGGAATTGGGCACTGTAATTTAATACCAAAGTATTCTTTTTATTTTTATTCCTATTTTTGTTTTTGGAAATTTGTGGATTTTTCTTGCTCAATAATTGATCCCTTGCTTTGTGATTTACAATAGTGGATGCTCTTTGTAATGTCCAAGAGGGATATCCTCTATTACTCAATCTTTTTGTGATGTTTTTGCATTCCACTAAGAAATCATTTGTCTGACTACAATTTCTTCTTGCACGGATCATTTCACCTACAGGAATAGATTTATGGGTGTGTTTAGGGTGGTAACTGCGATGATGAAGGATAGTGTTCCCCGCTGTGGCTTTACGGTAAGTTTTTGTCATAACGTTTAGTCCCGGTTGGCCGGATAATTCCAGATCCAAAAATTGAATAACACTGTCACTGACCTGATGCACAAACCTTAAGTTGCAAAAATTATTGTTTAAATAAAACATAAAGGAGGGTATGGCAGATACATCGCGACTTCAAATAAAGAGGAGATCATCGCTGTATCTGCCATACCAAAAGAGAGAATGAACAAAAGGATTTTCAGGGGTGTAGATGTAGACGAGCTCCCACCAAGCCATGACAAGATTAGCCAGGGAAGGTGAGAACTTTCCCCCATCGACACCCCCTTTATCTGTAAATAGAAAACAGAATAAAAAAAGAAATAGTTATGTGTCATCAAAAAGTCAGTGACAGTGAGCATAAACTCAATGAGTTCCCTTGAGTAATTACTGTGCATACTAAGGTGGAAATCCAATGCCTGACGAGCCACTTTATGCGGGATGCTGGTATAAAGGGCCTTAACATCGCAGCTTAGCCATGTCAAATCCTGTTCCCATATAACATCACCTAAGCGACTCAAAACATCACAGGTATCCTGCAGGTGACTGGGGACTTTAGAGACTAATGGCTGTAAGAGACCATCGAGCCATTGGCTCAATCTTTCTAAGAGACTTAGATAAGTGGTTGTGTCTGAGAGCATGATTGTCATATTTTGGACATATTTTGATCTATCCATTACAACTACTGTGCCCCCCTTATCTGCCATCTTAATAACCAATTCCGCATTATCTTTTAATTGTTTGAGAGCCTTTTGCTCTACCTTAGTTAAGTTGGAAAAATTGGGATTGGGGGGCACAGTCTTTGCTAGGGTCCTCAAATCTCTCTCCACCAGTGTTTGGAAACGATCCATGCCCTGGGTACGAGAATGGATGGGATAAAATTCCCGGTTGGTGATAGGAAGAGAGGAAGAATGTGGGATGCATTCTGTAAGATCTGAGGATTCTCTGTGTAATTCCTGAAGTGTAAGAACAGATATTTGTTCTTGGACAGTGAGTGACCTATAATTGAGGTTATCCTCTGTGTCTTGACACACCTCATTAATACTTTGGTCGTCTGCAGCCTCGTATGACCCCTCATCTTCTTGTGTGTTATTATCCTCTGAATCCTCAGGGGTGGACGAAAAATGTCGCTTTAGTTTAGATCTTCCATGGAGTCTCCGTTAGTATCTGTGGCAGAACCTGAGTCCATTGAGCCAAAGCTAACACGTATTCGATAAATATGGGGAGTGTTGTGATTTCTTCGTTTTAATATAGATTTTGGGGTGGATGAATCAAATTTAAGGCGTCCCCAATCGTAGACTGTATCTTGCTCGTAATCCTGTATATCTCTTTGGAATTTAGTCCTTTGGTCTCCATTAGGGAACTCTCTATTTTCTCAATATTGGCATCCACTTGTTTTTCCATGGTATCAAATTGACCAGATTCCATTTTAGATTGTAAATCTTCTTTCATTTTTGCGATTTCAATGGAGATTTCTTTTAATTTACTTTCCTCATATTTGACTATGAGAGCCATGAGATTTAGGGAACAGGCAGATAAAATTTGGTTCCATTCCGTTGTGAATTCTGTGGAAAAGATGGTAGTAGGAATTTTCTTTAAACGGAGACCTCGAGGTATCATGTCTCGTTGGATATAATTAGATAGTGTAGTATAATCCCACCAAACGCGAGTTTCCTGGATCTTAAGTTTCTCATATTCTTTCAGTCTAGATGCAAGGTCTGGGGATCTGGGTGTATTGCTAGTGGCATTTTGGAATACCAGTGCAGCTTTCTGCTGTCTATTGATAGCATCCATTCTAGCAAAAACCCCTGGCAAATGCTGGTGGAGGTAACTTCTACAATGCAATATAGATGCAATGCATTGAAAATAGGATGAGCACGACTAGTAGCTCTGTAATTCCAGGCAAGGTAAGCAAGCAAAAATGTCAGCTCACCTATTGTGTTGGCATCCGCACATGTCCCGTCCAGAGCACGACGTCCAAGCATTCAATAGAAGTGAAAAATGGCACAGCGGTTCCAAAGTTCAGTAAAAGAAATATGTTTATTTCCAGATCATTAAAATCAAGAAAAGGAAGCACCTCCACCGCATTGCACAAAAATCATTAGATCCCAATTAACGCCGACGCGTTTCGGGTGGCATACCACCCTTAGTCATGGCATAAAAACAACAGTTGACTGGTGCATGTACAGTATATATACTACACATAGACAATCTAAAACAGCACTCACCTGGTCATGCCCGCCAAACTCTAGCTGTAATGTGTGCCGTTTCCGGAACACTAGCGGTTACTCCTGATATCAGCTGGTAGTCATAATAATGTGACTTGACTGTGTACTTTGTCCATTGGATACATAGCAAGTTAAACATTTACAATTAGCATTTTTTCTATTGTTCCAATGCAGCAAAATGAAAAATAAGCAACTTTGCAAATATTCTGTAGTTCTTATGCAGACCTATATATTCCAGTAATAACAGACTACAAACAAATCCCATGTAGCTTGATCCTCTTTTCCATCTTCCTTTTCGTCTTCCTCTTCTTTCTGATTAAGGTGTGCAATAAACAAAGTAGGGGCTTCCTGTTGGTTAAGGTTCATCCTACAACACCCTCGCTCTTGATACACTTGGCCTATGTTTGTTGCCATCTTGCAGTACCACACACAGCTATTGCAGTACCACACACAGCTATTGCAGTACCACACACTTTCTGCTGTATGTTCAGATATTGTTGGAAACTGGGACCTTCAGGGTGGTGTCTATTACTCATGCTTGATAATGTTCAAAAGAAACCCCGCACATTTTCACATCACCTATGTGGAAGGTTATTATTCTTTCCATCAGCCTTACTGAAGAAGGAGCAGGTGCAGTTTCAATGCTTAGCCAACTTATACTACTGTGTTCATATATTCTTATGGTGATACATTTATTGATACTCACCTTGTTACCCTAGCTTCAAGGATGATATTTCATACACTGTTATTCTTCCATTATATTTGGATACATTCCTGGAAACAGATTGCTCTTAGCTTCTTAATTCTGAGCTTGAGTGCTCTCTTAACCTTGATTTGACCTTGTTATCTTAAATGGTGTCTTCCCTAAACCTCTTCTCAAGTTACATTTTCTTGTAGTTCTGCTGTCTTAGGTTGTTTGCACTCCAGCTGCCAGCTCCCTCATCTCCCAAACCACTTAAAATGTTGATATAATTCAAAGTAGCCTTAAGGTTATTTGGAATGCAAAGAACAGCTTTAAGGATCTCAGTCAAGAAATGTGATGCACCTAAGATGTTTGCTTGGTGTATGTTACACAGGATGTTTTGGTGTTATCTAGTCTTTTTATTTCCATCTGATTTTCAAATGTTTATTTAGCTCTGGCGACTCTCAAATCCTTCCAAATGATAACAAACCTGTGTGGTTTTCCTCACTATTGTTTTGACTCTAGGAATTGCAGATTTGATGTGGTCTTTTTTTCTTTCTGATGGAAATAACAGTTCAACAGAAACTTGGAACTGTAAATTTTGACTTCATTAAATGCTAAATGTTTTAACATAAAACTTGCAAGCATTATTTAATTATAAAATGTAATAGAAATACACTTCAGAGGCCTCATATCTGAAAACTGTATCGGTCTTAGAATTTCTTCCCTTTCATTTCATATAGTGCTAAGAAAAAATAAAAAGGGAGCTCTGATTGGTTGCTGTGAGTTCTGATTGGCTGCTGTGGGCAAGAAAGAAATTCTTAGACCTGGGCAGTTTTCATACATGTCTCTCCAAGTTTCCCTTATTGTTTCACTTTTTTCATTTATGTTCCTTGAGAAGAGCTACTTTTCATACCTTTTTAAGGCATGTTCACACGGCTTATAATGGGCCGTATTTCGGTCCCTAATTACGCGCCGAAGTGCGCCAATTACGGGCCGAAAACGGCCCATTCATTACGGTAGTTCACAGTTCTCATAGAGAACTATGGATTACGTCTCCTCTCCCCGCCCGGCGAATCCGCCGGGCGGGGAGATAATTGACATGTCACTTTCTAGCGGCGTATACGCGCCGCTGGCAGTGATAGTCTATGGGCCGGCGAAGTGCCGGCCCCCTGCTTACTCCCCCGTTCCCGCCCCGCCCCCGTCCACACGGCGTAATTGCGGGGCGTAATTACGTCCCGCAATTAAGCCGTGTGAACATAGCCTTACCATGAATTGTCACCAGAGGTTTTCTCTTTAAAAACGTACCACACCTTAATATTTTAACATTTTATCTAAACTAGAGATGGGTGAATTTCTCTAAAATTCGGTTCGCAGACGTCGACAAATTTTCTGACAAAATCCATTTCGTCCCGAATTACTACGGGACGAATTGCGTTAAAAAACAGCTATTTTCAGGCTGCACAGAGCCTGCAGGGTGCTGTAGAACGTTGTGCCATGCTTAAATATGCAGAGGGAGCTTGGTTTGGTCTTCATACAATGCTGTGTTTTAGTATGACACGCACATGACAGCTGCAGCTATTAGAATCGCTTCCCCCTTCAATTCCCTGGACAAATCTGACCAAAAAACTGAAGCGGGAATGCAGCCTGATAAAGTCATGGCAGCACCAGCTGGAAAAAAACAACCTGAGGGCTAAGATCCTACGATAGCGACAAAGAACACAGAAGTAGGTTACCGGAGCTGCCACAGATCGCAGCACAGTAAGGGGACGTCACAGCAGGAGTCACCCTGCGAGGCCACAGCATCCCGTGTCAACTACCGGCCGTTTGTTGACCACACACTAGGTCATACACTTTCTCCCAGATGACATCTGACAACCCCAGCCAATAGTCGGTGGATTTGTCACACACAACCCCTAGTTCGCATGGCCCAGGAGCAGGTGAGGGACTCTCACCTGTCCTCAAGCCACCTCTGTCCTGTTCGCGTCCCACAGCCAGAGAACTACTATGTGCTGTGGCCTCTGCGCCACTATTACAGTGAGGACAAAAAAATTTGGGGGACAGTTGGGCAGCAAAGAGGTGGGGAAGACATCCGCCGTTTCTTGCAGAAGCGGGCAAATAGTGATGAGGATAGTTGAAATGGGGGGGGGGGGGGGTATGTTTTGAGTGGTAAGGCTTTGTACAGTTCCACCGTTTAGGTGGACGGCGGTGACAGGCAAACACTAATCGATGTTGCCGATCGCACTTGGGAGCAGGGTGAAGCATGCAAGGCTGGAACAAGGTAAGGTGCCTCAGTTAAACAAGGCATAAAGTGCCGCCCAAACGGAAAATTCAGCCCACTCCATGCCTCCTTGTGCCACCTTTTCTCCCTGGGATAAGGCGGCGCCCTGCGGTCGCCTGCCCTCGACTACCCATTGTCCCGGCCCTGGAAGCATTCCGTTTTCTCTACATTAAGTTTTAGGAGATGGGAGAAGAAGGAGTATTTGGACGACAGACAATCTGGGATCTTGGACAGTAGAGAGTTAATGTCTGGGCCGGAGATGTAAAGTTGGGTGTCATCAGCATACAGGTGGTATTGAAAGCCATGTGATGCTATCAGCTGACCCAGACCAACAGTGTACAAAGGCTTCATCATTATCATTGGGAGAAGAGAGCAGCAGCTTGCGTGTCAGGCAGTGGCGTAAAACGTAAGTCGGTAGTGTGGCTGGGAGTCAGCAGGGTGGCAGCAGTGCGAGGTTGGGAGCCAAACGGCCACATTTAGCCCCACCCACTTTTCAGGTCCCAGAAAGAAAGAAAGCACAGGTGCTCACACGGGTCAGCAGTGGTAACAGTCAGTGCGGAGCTTTGTTGGTAAAATCACCTAACTCCGGCGGTGTGCCAGTTTTTTGACGAGCCCACCAGAGGGGGGTTTTGAACATAATAAAATGTAGAATCTGTGGGCAGAAAGTAAAGGGTGACCAGGGACCTAACGTTGGCACCACGGCCCTGCATCAACATCATGCAGTCTCACCATACGTGTTTCAGATGTGGTGGTCCATCCTGTCCAAACAGCAGCAGCACCCAGTGGCACGCCTCCCATTTTAGGCAGTCAAGACTTCACCACCTCTGCCGAAGACAACTCCCTGTCTACTACATCATCTACCGGTCCAGATATTCCTGTTCCTCGGCACTCATCGTGCTAGCAGTCGTTCACCAAGACGATTGCCAGGAGACAGCAGTATGCGTCTAGCCATCCCTAAGTGCAGAAGCTGATATTGCTCCTGTCCAAGTTGGTGGTACTGCAGTCCCTCCCTTTTCAAGTGGTGAAATCTGCACCATTCAAAGAACTGGCAAGGAAACTTGGCATTCATTTGCCATTGTAACGACAGGTGGGTTAGTGGCTCCTCTGGACCACCGCAAGCGGTTCGTAGGGGCCAACGCCGGGGGGCGGGGTCAAATTTAGGTCCGGTTTTCACCAAAGCCCGCCGCAAGGCAGGATGGACTTTCTGCGGTGGGAGTCCTACCAGGTCGCTACCCCTGGTGCGACTAGCTTGCGGTGGGAACCGAGGCGCAGAGAGGTACCGAAGCGTAACACGACACTCGTAGACAAAGGTCAGGCCAAAAGGTCAGGGCAGGCGGCGGAGATTCGAGGTCAGGTAATGTAGCAGAAAGGTCGGTTACACGGGCAGACAGGAACTGATGAACAGGGGGAAATTGATGAACAGAAATAAATATATTAACAGGGGAAATGTATGAACAGGGGAAATTGATGAAAGGAATAATATATTGACAGGGGGAAAATTATTAAAACAGGGGGAAATTAAATGAACAGGTATAAATATATTAACAGGGGAAATTATTGAACAGGGGGGAAATTGATGAACAGGAATAAATCTATTAACATGGGGGGGAAATTATTGAACAGGGGGAAATTGATGAACAGGAATAAATATATTAACAGGGGGAAATTATTGAACGGGGAAATTGATGAACAGAATAAATATATGAACAGGGGGAAATGTATGAACAGGGGGAAATTGATGAACAGGAATAAATATATTGACAGGGGGAAATTATTGAACAGGGGGAAATTGATGAACAGGTATAAATATATTAACAGGGGGAAATTATTGAACAGGGGGAAATTGATGAACAGGTATAAATATATTAACAGGGGGAAATTATTGAACAGGGGGAAATTGATGAACAGGAATAAATATATTAACAGAGGAAAATTATTGAACAGGGGGAAATTTATGAACATGAATAAATATCTTAATCGGGGGAAATTTATGTGCAGGGGGAAATTGATGACTAGAGATAGGCCAGTTACGAGTTTTGATGATCCTAGTGGATAGGAGCATTCCCCTGGATGAACAAAGTCACACACGGGAGGAAATGCTCAATCTGGTTGTTCAAGTCTTACACAAATCTGCAAGACATTCTAAAAAGGACCAGGAAACTTTGCATGCACTTCAGCCGTTCTTACACCGCCAAGCACACCCTCCTTAAGCTGCAGTGGTAGACCGGTCTCCCCCAACATAGGCTGTATGTGACATTTCCAAACGGTGGAATTCCAGCCTCCATATGTTGAAAAGACTTTATGAACAGAGAAAGGCTATTAATGGTTTATTGATGATCCAAGCGGACAGGAGTACACCCCTGTGTAATTTCAATGTTGGCCAGTGGCAGCTAATGCGTGACACCTGCTGTTTGCGCAGGCCGTTTCATGCGGACACATTATTTGACAGTCGACAGGACTACGGGATGAATAACATCATTCCACTGCTTCATGTTGTCATGGACAGTGGTAGTGGATCCACTGGACCACTGCAAGAGATGGCAATAGCCACGCCAGTGAGCGGGGTCTAAGTAGGTCCCGGTTTTCACCGGAACCCGCCGCAAAGTGGGATGGACTTGCTGCAGTGGGAGTCTACCAGGTCGCTACCTCTGATATGACGTGCTTGCAAGCAGCCGAGGTATAGCATGGTATAAAATTGTAAGGCAAACTCGGAGTTGGGGACAGGCGGTAAGGTCAGGACAAGAGGCAATGGTTCGTGGTCAAGGGAAAAAAGCAAGAGGTACGGTACACGGATATGACAGACAAGGCTGAAGGAAAACTCTTTCTCTATAGGCTCTAAAGATTATTAATTGTATTGTTTATTTTAGTCTTGGAGGCGGTTGTGTGGTGAGCCTTTTCCATTACAAATGCAGCTAAATAATTTCCACAGCTTTCAAAATCTGGACACCTAGATAATAGTTCAGCAAACTTTTTCTTTATCACCTGTGTTATCTGTTCATGAACAAATGAACGTTTATCTACTGCTTTCTTTAAAACCCCTTGAAATCTGTGTGGATGTAATTAGTTCCACCGGTAACAGGGGAGGTCTCCAGAAGGACTTGTGTTTTAGTTTACTGTAAGTTGGACATACGATTTCACATTCTTCATACTGAAGAAGTTCATCCAAAGCCAGTTTTGCAGCATTTGCTTTTGCTTCTTTTTGTTCTTCCCATTCCAGTTTTGTACTGAATTCAATCAACAAATGGCACAGAATGCAAAATTTAAGCTCCTAAAACATTCCCTGTAGTATGGTCTCCTTCAGTTCAAGTTCCATACGCTGTATTTGAACAAACTGGTGTAACGCAGAAACTGGATTCAAACTACCACGTTTATACTTCATGAGTGTTTGATCGTCACTGCTGTGAGGCTGACCGCTCGCCGAAAAATCTCCCATGCCACTCTCCACATCAATACTGCAAGAAGCAGGGGATGTCTACCCCACCTCTTCGTTGACAAGTAGCTGCTGACTATCCTCAAATTGTTTGTCCTCGCTGTATAGTGGCACTGAGCCCAGACCACATACTAGTTTTCTGGCTGAGGGACCTGAACGGGACAGAGGCGGGATGAAAACAGGTGAGGGCCAAGACCTGTTTTCCCCGGGGCCCTGCCAACTAAGGTTGTATTGATGAACCCACCGACTGTTGGCTAAGGGTTGTCAGATGTCATCTGGGATGAAGTTGATGACCTACTCAACCAATCAAGAACCCTTTGGTTGCTGATCAACACATGGCTGCTACATGACACAGAGTGTCCCCTGCTGAAATGTCTCCTTTCTGTGCTGTGACCTGTGCCTGCTCCAGGAATGTTTGTGCCACTGTCACTCGCCTGGGAAGAGCCTGCCACCGCTCTGTCTGACATATTATTTGTTCAAAAATTTACAGATTCTGTTTAAGGAAGATATCTGTATATGATAAATACACACCCTGTATTTGACTCCAAATGAACCGACTAACAGGCTTGGGTAACCCTTGGATATAAATTGCGCTCCACAAATGGGCAGGAAAAATTTACTTGCATGTGCCTTTTAAAAACACTGTGTATTTTACTGAATATAAAAGCACAAACAGGCTTAATTAACCCTTGGATGTAAATTGCGCTACAGAAATCACCAGGAAAAAAATAAAATGGTATGTGGGCATGTTAAAACGCCATTTCTTTTACTGACTACAAAAGCAGAAACATGCTTAATTAACCTTCGGATATAAAATATGCTACAGGAATCACCAGGAATAAAATTTTGTCTTTGACGTTAAAAAACACTGTTTCTTTTACTGACTGTAATAGCACAAACATGCTTAATTAACCCTTGGATATTAATTGCGCAAAAGAAATGAGCAGCAAAAAATTAACTCGTATGTGGCATGTTAAAATGCCGTGTATTTTACTGACTACAAAAGCAGAAAAACGCTTAATTAACCTTTAGATATAAATTATTGCTACAGAATCCCCCCAGGAAAAAAATTTGTCTTTGGCGTTGAAAAACACTGTTTCTTTTACTGACTACAATAGCACAAACACGCTTAAGTAACCCTTGGATATAAATTCCGAAAAAGAAATGAGCAGTAAAAAATTAACTGGTATGTCGGTTGTAAAAACGCTGTTTCATTTGCTAAATACAACAGCAAAAACAGGATTAGACAACCCTTGGATATTCAATGTGCTCCAGAACTGATCAGATAGCATTAAAATGTATATGCAGCTGAATTGGACCCACACTGGATTTCAATTCCAATACCCCTCAAAACCAAAATTAGAACGGAAGAGGAGCAGTCTCGGAGAAAAGTTGTGACTAGAGATGGGCGAATTGATTCTAATGAAGTGGACTTCGTTTTAGAAATTTTAGGAAAACTTCGGTTCTGAACGAAGTCGAAGTTTGGGGTACTTCGGGTAAACGAAGTGTGCTTTTCATTGATAAAATGGCTGCGAGCACATGGCCTTACATGGGGCAAAGAACTCTGGGAGGAAGAAGGGCATAGCCTGCATGACATTTTGCAAAAGATGAAGCCAATCAGAGACCCCGGGATTCTGTGACGTCACCGCACTATATAATTCCCGTGCGCGACGCTGGCAAACTCCCCACTCCTCTCACTGTACTGATCAGGGAAGAGCTGCTGCGGCTAATAGCTCTTTACTGAAAAC
Organism: Phyllomedusa bahiana; assembly: GCA_025379985.1. Lineage (NCBI taxonomy): Eukaryota > Metazoa > Chordata > Amphibia > Anura > Hylidae > Phyllomedusa > Phyllomedusa bahiana. The sequence goes on along the minus strand of JAODAL010020874.1, from coordinate 38,962 downwards.
TGATTTTTATACAGCGATTTTTGTGGGGTGTCTCAGCTTGTCTCAGAGACTGCTTCTCTTAACATTCTATTTCTGATTTTGTGGGGTATTGGATCTGAAATCCAGTGTGCGTCCACTGCAGCTGCATATACATTTAAATCCTATCTGCTCATAGCACATTGAATATCCAAGGGGGATCTAAGCCAGTTCCTGTTGTATTCATTTAAAGAAACAGCGTTTTTACAATACAAATACCACTTCATTTTTGGCTGCTCAATTCTTTGGCGAAATTTACATCCAGGGGTTAATTAAGCGTTGTTTTTCAGCTGTGGTGACTCCAAGAAACCGTCATTTTCACCGCCAAAATATATACATTTTTCCTGTAGCCTAATTCACAAGCAAAGGTTAATTACAATTTTATCTCTTGTTTTGTGGCGTAAAAAACACCGCATTGTAACACGCTACAAAGCTAGTAGTTTGTGGTGGCTCAATTCTTTGGTCTAATTTACATCCAGGGGTTAATTAAGCATTGTTTTTCAGCTGTGGTGACTCCAAGAAACCGTCTTTTTCACCGCAAAATATATACATTTTTCCTGTAGCCTAATTCACAAGCAAAGGTTTTAATTGCAATTTATCTCTTTTTTGTGTAGCGTAAAAAACACGGCAATGTAAACACGCTAACAAAGCTAGTAGTTTTGGTGGTGGCTCAATTCTTTGGCGCAATTTACATCCAAGGTTAACTAAGTATTTTTCTGCAGTTGCACTCAGTAAAAGAAACTTTCTTTCTCACCGCCACAGAAAAATTCTGTAGCATAATTCATATCCGAAGGTTAATTAAGCCTTTACATTCATAAAATACACAGAGTTTTTAAAACGGCACATACAAGTCAATTTTTCCTGGGCCATTTGTGGAGCGCAATTTATATCCAAGGGTTACCCAAGCTTGTTACTGGGTTCATTTGGAGTCAAATACAGGGTGTATATTTATCATATACAGATATCTTCACCCAAACAGTGTCTGTACATTTTAGAACAAACAGTATGTCAGACAGAGAGGTGGCAGGCTCTACCCCTTTGCGAGTGGCAGTGGCGAAAACCCATTCCTGGAACAGGCCCGGGTCGCAGCACAGCAAGGGGACGTCGCAGCAAGGTCACTCGGTGAGGCCAGAACTGCCGCTGTCATCTGGCGCAATGTGTTGTTCAGCAAAACCCCAAAGGGGTTCTTGTTTGGGTTGACTAGGTCATCCACTTCCTCCCAGATGACATCTGACAACCCCAGCCAAGAGTCGGTGGGAACGTCAACACAACCCTTAGTTGGCATGGCCTGGAGCGGGTCAGCGGCCCTCCCCTGTCGTCAACCCCCCTCTGTCCCAAATCCGGTTCCCTCAACCAGAGATCTACTATGTATCTGGGCTCAGCGCCACTAAAATAGCGAGGATGAAACAATTTGAGGAGGGCAGCAGCAGCTACTTGGCAGCGACGAAATGGGGCCAATACCCCCTGCTTCTTGCAGTAGGCGGCAAAGTATAGATGTGGAGAGTGGCATGGAGGTCATTTTTGTGAGGGGTCAGCCTCTGCATCCCAAAACCCGGGTGATGAGGACAGCAGTGACGATGAAACACAAATAGAATGATGATGTAGCAGACCGCACTTGGGAGCCAGGTGAGGCAAGGGCTTCATCATCGTCAGGGGGAAGAGGCGCCCAGCTTGCGCGTCAGGCAGCGTGCAGGCCAGCAAGTGGGTCATGTGGCCGTGAGTCACAGGAAGAAACAGTGTGAGGTCGGGAGCCAAGCGGCCACGGGTAAAAAACCCGCTTCGCAGGTCCAAGAAAGTAGCGGCACAGGGGCTCAGCGAGGCAGGCGGCGGCAGTATTTCACTCAGTGCGGAGCGTTGGCGGTAAAATCCGATACTCGGACGGTGTGGCAGTTTTTTTTGGGCTAAGACACCGAAGGAGCCGAATAGGGGTTTATATGTAGAATCTGTAAGCAGAAAGTTGAAGCGTGGCCAGGGAGCTAACGTTGGCACCAGGGCCCCTTTGCGTCAACACATGCAGTGTCACGATCCGGTGGCCTGGGAGAAACATGGCTCAGATGTGGGGGTCCCACCCCTGCTGCCGCAGCAGCAGCAGCAGCGCCCAGTGGCACGCATGCCATTGCAGCCAGTCAAGGCTCCACCACCTCTGCAGAAGGGAGCTGTTTCTCTTGACATCATCTCCCGGTCCAGATGCTCCTGCTTCTCGCTACTCATGGCGCCAGCAGTCGTTCAGCGAGGCGATTGCAAAGAGACAACAGTATGGAGTCCAACCATCCTAAGGTGCAGAAGCGACCGTACCCCTGTCCAAGTTGTTGGTGCTGCAGTCCTTCCCTTTCCAAATGGTGGACTCTGCACCGTTCAGAGAACTAATGGCTTGTGCCGAGCCGAGATGGAGAGTTCCAAGCCGTAATTTCTTTTCCAAAATGGCAGTACCAGCACTTCATAAAGTTGTAGAACAGACGGTGGGCCAGTCCTTGAGTTTATCGGTTTGTTCCAAGGTGCAGGGCAGTGCGACGTCTGGAGCTGTAACTACGGTCTGGCCAGTACATGTCCTTTACGACCCACGGGGTGAATTTTGCTTCCGGCCCAGGCACACCAACAACTTGGACAGGGGGACGCCGCTTTTTTCCTCCACGTTTCAAACGGGCGGCCCTGCGCCAATGTCCGCCTCCTCCTCCCCAAACCCCCAACCACCATCTCAGCCTCCACAATACTGCTAACATCATACCACATGTGTAGGGCACAGCGGTGTCACACAGTTCTACACCGGGCTTGCTTCGGCGAACGAAGTCACACAGGGGAGGAATGCTCCGCGTCATGCAGCAAAAATAGATGTGTGGCTTTCTCCGACTGCAAATCGGAACCATGGGGGACGGCCCAATGGGAGGAACATGGTGTCCACGCTGCACCCGAAGGAGGGGATGGTCCATGCGCCCTGCATGGCGCACTTTGTTCAATCTGGTTGTGAAAAGGTTTTCTGAAGTCTTCCACCAATCTTCAGAAGATTCTGAAAATGGCCAGGAAACTGTGCATGCACTTCATCCATTCGTACAAAGCCAGGAACACCCTCCTCGAGTTGCAGCAGCAGAATGGCCTCCCCCCCAACACACTCTGATATGCGATGTTTCCACCCTTGGAATTCCAGCCTGCACATGTTGGACCCGACTGTAATGAATAGAGAAAGGCCAGAAAACGATTTTTTGATGATCCAGGCGGACAGGAGTGCCCCCCTGTGTAACTTTGATGTCAGCCAGTGGCAGCTCATGCGTGACACCTGCCGTTTTTTGAGGCCATTCGAGGAGGCCACGTTATTTGTCAGTCCCCCAGGACAAACGGAAGAATAACGTCGTTCCACTGCTTCATATCCTGGAACAGATGCTGAAAAATCTGTCTGGGCATGGGACTGGAGACGTGGCGACTACATCTCGCGGCCACATGAGTCCGGTGGGGACTGAAATGGAGGGGAGGAGGAGGAGGACATTGGAGCAGAAGCATTGTCTGGTGAAAAGATTTGGGTTTTCTACCCAGGGGACAAGAGAGGGGGGAGCAGGAGCAAACTGGAGGAGGTAGATGGAGATGAGGAAGACGAGGCAGATGACCCGCAAGCACCATGGCAGTATACAGTGGAGATGGAGGCAGGGAGCCCCTCGGAGTCACTTTGGCAGATGGCCCGCAGCATGCTGATTTCCTGGCTAGTGACAGCCGAATAGTCAGCATCCGCAGAGGGATGACTTCTGGCTCTCCACCCTATTGGACCCTCGCTAACCCCGGGGCCAAAATGGGAGCCTTTTTCAAGCTATTGAGAGAGAGGACAAACTTAAATACTATAGGGAAATCCTCCGTAGTCAGTTTGGGCCGCTGCCTATGTGCGGCATCGTCCCTCCTCTGGCAGGTCTGGGCCGGTGGTTCTTTAGCGCTTCATGTAAACTGCCGCAGCTGCCGGGCAAGGTGGAGGGGTCGGAGCAGTACAAACTCCATCAGCAGCAACCTAAGTCTGGAGTCACTGATGAGCAGCTTCCTTCACCCGCCTAGTGAGGAGGGCACTCACCCGCAGCAGCAGGACCTGGAGCAGACCCTGAACCAACAGGTGGTGGCCTACTTGGAAAGCACTCTGCCACCCCAGTTAGAAGACCCGCTGGACTACTGGCAGCCAAACTGGATGTGTGGCCGCAACTTGCCGAGTTTGCAGTGGAGAAGCTGTCCTGCCTGGCCAGTAGTGTGGCATCAGAAACGGGTGTTCAGTGCGGCGGGGGCCATCGTTACCTCAAGAAGAACCCGCTTGTCCCCGGAAATGTGGAACACTGACCTTTGTCAAAAAGAATCAGGCGTGGATCGGCCAGGATTTCCACACACCAATGCCTTAGGCGTCAGACTACATCAGCCAAAGACGGGCCTCACCCAAACTGTGAGAAATGAGTCTGGATCAAACTACCTGCCTCAGCCACTATTCTGATGCCGCCCACCCGCCTGATTCCCACACATCTGCTGACAGTTTCTCCATCTGCCACCAACCATCTTTACCGGGACTGGTATTTCCACCCACCTCCAAAACTCTGTCATTGTGCCACTGTCTGACCTCATTGGGTGCTGCTGTGGCTGCTGCCGTGACTACACACTGTGTCATTGTGCCACTGTCTGACCTCATGCTGCTGCTGTGGCTGCTGCCGGACCTAAAACCTGTGTCATTGTCCCACTCTCTGGCCTACTTCCGTTTTTTTGCCACCTCCAGAATGTCATTGTGCCACTGTCTGACCTCATTCTGCTGCTGTGGCTGCTGCCGTGACCTACACACTGTCATTGTGCCACTGTCTGACCTCATGCTGCTGCTGTGGCTGATGCCGTGACCTACACACTGTGTCATTGTGCCACTGTCTGACCTCCTGCTACTGCTGTGGCTGCTGCCGCGAACTCCACTCTTTGTCATTGTAGCACTCTGTGGCATACTCCTGTTTTTGCCACCTCCAGAATGTCATTGTGCCACTGTCTGACCTCATGTTGCTGCTGTGGCTGCTCCCGTGACCTACACACTCTGTCATTGTGCCACTCTATGGCCTATTCCTGTTTTAGCCACCTCCAGAATGTCATTGTGCCACTGTCTGACCTCATGCTGCTGCTGTGGCTGCTGCCTTGACCTCCACACTGTGTCATTGTCCCACTCTGTGGCCTTCTCCTGTTTTTGCCACCTACAGAATGTCATTGTGCCACTGTTTGACCTCATGCTGCTGCTGTGGCTGTTGCCGTAACCTCCACACTGTGTCATTGTGCCACTGTCTGACCTCATGCTGCTGCTGTGGCTGCTGCCGTGACCTACACACTGTGTCATTGTGCCACTGTCTGACCTCATGCTGCTGCTGTGGCTGCTGCCGTGACTTGCACACTGTGTCATTGTGCCACTCTGTGGCCTACTCCTGTTTTTGCCACCTCCAGAATGTCATTGTGCCACTGTCTGACCTCATGCTGCTGTGGCTAGCGCCGTCACCTCCACACTCTGTCACTAATGTTGCCACCTGAGATCTCAGCTTGTTTTTTCCAGCTTTCGCTGGCATGACTTTATCAGGCTACATTTCCCCTTCAGTTTTTTGGTCAGTTTTGCCCTCTTAAGTGCCGAGGGAATTTTATAGTGAAGCGATTCTAAGAGCGGCGGCAGTCATCTGCGTGTCATACTAAACCACAACATTGTATGAAGACCAAACCAAGCTCCCTCTGCATATTTAAGCATGGCACAACGTTCTACAGCACCATGCAGGCTCTGTGCAGCCTGGAAATAGCTGTTTTTTAACGTGATTCGTCCCGAAGTAATTCGGAACTAAGTTATTTTTTGCCGAGAAATCCGGCGAAGTGAACGAACCGAATTTTGGGAAATTCGCCTATCTCTAGCTGTGACACCTCCCAAAAAATCGCTGTATAAAAGTAACTTCTTTTGTGTAAGATCTCAGCTACTGCAGCAGCTTCAGCACGGCAAAGAGAGAGGAGTGTGAGCTGCCAGCGTCGCGTCCAGACTCATATAGTGCGGTGACGTCACAGAATCCCGTCGGTCTCTGATTGGCTTCATCTCTGCACATGTCATTGAGGGTGTTCCTTTCTTCCCCCCAGAGTTCTTTGCCCCATGTAACGCCATGTGCTTGCAGCCATTTTATCAATTAAAATCACACTTCTTTCTCGCAAAATAACCCCGAACTTCGACTTCGTTCAGAACTGAAGTTTTCCTGAAATTCTAAACGAATTCCACTTCATTAGATTCAATTCACCCATCTGTAATCTAAACAAGTGCAAAAAATATTTGTTTGTTTGTGCAGGGGCGTAGCTAGAGTTCTTGCCACCTGGGATTCTCCCAGAGTTTGCCTCCTCTTTTTATAGATCACACTCTAAGGTCACACGCCATCTTTAGGACATATTTAGAGGAGTGATTGCGCTGCAATGTGCCCAGAAATACATCCTCATGGAGAGCTATGATTACCTGCCGTCTTCCCCACTGCGTATTGAACAGTGGGGCAAAGAAGTGACATGTAATTTCTTTCCAATGTATACGAGGCAGGGATAATGAAAGTGAATGGGGCCATCCCCCCCACACTTTTTGGAGAACGTGCTGATCAGCGCCTTCTTCTAAACACACAGCATCTTGCTGGGCATAGCTAGTTGAACATACTCTAAGAGTATGTGCACATGGTGTGTTGAATACATTTTTACAATACGTATTGCGTAAGATGTATCCAAAGTGTGTTACGTATTTGGATATGTTTTTTGAACTGTAAAAACTTATCCCTATTGTTTCGCTTGGCTTTTAAATGCATAAAATGGCTCAAGGAGGGACATGTCCCTTCTTTGTACGGATTCATAAAACGCAGTACAATAAAGTGTGTAAAATATGTATTGTCCGAACGATTATATGTATTTTACAATTGAAATCAATGAAAACTAAATGGAACATTATTAAATACGTATTTGGGTATGTATTTGAGTAGTAACATGTGCCCAAATATACATTTCACAAAAGCTGTGTGAACATAGCCTAGCTCTTTCGGGCCATGCATATCAATATCAAACTATAGGTTATAATCGCCACTGAAAAACAAACAAAAAAAAAACATGTTCTTATGTCACATTATTCTAAGAGCCATAACCCTTTTTTTCCACTTTTTATTTGAGGGATAAGTTGACATTTTCATTGGAATCATGCTGGGGGACATAAGACTTTTTGGACACTTTTTTATATTGTTTATTTTATGAGGCTATATAAAAAAAAACGGGATTCAGGCATGTTTTCTATTTTTTTGTGATGTTCAACATTTTATAGGTTGAATTGTTACAGACGTTGAAATACCTATTATGTGTAACATTTTTCTTTTTAACAGACAGGTTTCTTTTTATTGGGGAATGAGTGGTTTTGTGTTTGTTTTGACTTTTTTTGCATCTATGTTTGCATTTATTTGCTTTTAACTTTTTTTATAGTTCCAATATAGAATTAGGTTATGCAATCGCTGATTCATTACTGTATTGCTATGTATTATATGCTTCTGTGTATGGCAAAAGAGGGGGTTATTATTTGGTCTCTGGCTGCCATGGCAACCACTGGTACCCTATGCTACATTGCAGGGTTGCCCATGGATGACAGAGGAAAGGCCCTCTTTCTCTTATCTATCTGGATTCCAGGACACTATGCCCTATGGCATCTAGGGGGTTAAGTTCTGTTCCCGGACAATGCAACAGGAACGTAGCTGTATATAACAGCAGATTACTGATGCAGATGATGCAAGCACAACTTCTAAAGCCGCATCATCTCAGGGCTGTACATGTATGGTGCGAGGGAGACTTATCTGCTCTCTTAGGGCATACATGCCAACTCTCCCGCTTTTGGCGGGGGGTCCCGCTAAGGGTTCTTTAAATGACCGCTCACCCACCCGGCGAGTCTCTCTGACTTTTGTGGCCGCAGCCATCGTTCCCCTCCTGCTTTCTCCCCTGTATGTACAGTGGCCAGTTGGCGCTGTACATACAGATCAGCGTCGCAGGGGGCGTGATGCACGGATGTACTCACTCCCCCTACGACGCTGAGGAGATCGTCAGGAGCTGGACACACTGCAGGGAGCCTTGTGAGGTGAGTAGTTTTTATTATTTTTTTTTATTAGCTATTGGGGCATCTACCTGGCTACAAGGGGTACAACCTGGCTACAAAGGGGGCACTACCTGGCTACAAAGTGGGCACTACCTGGCTACAAGAGGGAACTACCTGGCTACAAAGGGGGCACTACCTGGCTACAAGAGGGAACTACCTGGCTACAAAGGGGGCACTACTTGGCTACAAGGGGGCACTATTTGGCTACAAGGGGCAATACATGGCTACATGGGGCAGTCCCTGGCTACAAAGTGGGCACGACCTGGCTACAAGAGGGCACTACCTGGCTACAAAGGGGGACTACCTGGCTACAAGAAGGCACTACCTGGCTACAAAGGGGACACTACCTGGCTACAAGAGGGCACTACCTGGCTACAAGTGGGCACTATCTGGCTACAAGAGGGCACTACCTGGCTACAAAGGGGTACTACCTGGCTACAAGAGGGCACTACCTGGCTACAAGTTATTATTATTATTATTTATTTTAGAGCGCCATTAATTCCAGGGAGCTGTACATTTAAGGGGAATTACATACATAACAAATATTGAACAAATACAATGGTGACAAAAATGACTAGTAACTGAAACAGAGAGGAAAGAGGACCCTGCCCGCGAGGGCTTACAATCTACAAGGAAGAAGGGGAGAGACAGAAGGTGTGGGGAAGACATGCTTGCGGGCCGGTGTAGTGGTGGTGGGGTTAGTGTGGATTGTAGGCTATCCTGAAGAGATGGGTTTTCTGGTTGCTTTTGAAACTGGTGAAAGTTGGGGAGAGTCTGATGTTTTGGGTTAATGACTTCCAGAGTGTGGGTGAAGCACTGGAGAAGTCTTGGAGACAGTTATGTGAGGAGCTGATTAGAGGGGAGCAGAGGAGAAGGTCCTGTGAGGAGCGGAGATTGCGTGAGGGGAGGTATCTGGAAATTAGGGCAGAGATGTATGGAGGGGAGAGGTTATGGAGAGCCTTGTAGGTCAGGGTTAGTAATTTGAACTGAATTCGTTGGGCAATGGGCAGCCAGTGAAGGGATTGGCAGAGGGGAGAGGCAGAGGAGTAGCGAGGAGAGAGGTGAATCAGACGGGCAGCAGAGTTTAGGATGGATTGGAGGGAAGCGAGGGTGCTAACTGGGAGGCCACAGAGAAGGATGTTGCAGTAGTCAAGGCGGGAGATGACGAGGGCGTCGACTAGCGTTTTAGTAGTGTCAGAGTTGAGGAATGGGCGGATGTGTGAAATATTTTTCAGGTGGAGGCGGCAGGCAGAGGTGAGGGCTTGGATGTGTGGTTTGAAGGATAAAGAGGAGTCAAAGGTTATCCCAAGGCAGCGGACTTGTGGAGCTGGTGAGAGGGTGTGGCCATTAACAGTGATAGAGAGATCAGGTGGAGGGGTAGAGAGGGACGGTGGAAAGATGATGAATTCTGTTTTATCTACATTGAGTTTTAAGCGACAGGAGGAGAAGAAGGAGGAAATGGATGATAGGCATTTTGGGATCCGGGAGAGAAGGGAGTTAATGTCAGGACCGAAGATATAAAGCTGGGTGTCGTCCGCGTACAGGTGGAAGTTAAAGCCATGCGAGGCTATGAGCTGACCCAGACCAAGAGTGTAGATAGAGAAGAGGAGTGGGCCCAGGACAGACCCCTGAGGGACACCAACAGAGAGCGGGTGGGAGGAGGAGGTGGTGCAGGAGTGAGAGACACTGAATGTCCGTTCAGAGAGGGCACTCCCTGGCTTAAAAGGGGGCACTCCCTGGCTTAAAAGGGGGCACTACCTGGCTTAAAAGGGGGAACTACATGGCTACAAGGGGGAACGACCTGCTACAAGGGGGAACTACCTAGCAATAGGGGGGCTACTACCTGGCTGTTAGGGGTCACTGCCGAACTATTAGGGGTCACTGCCTAACTATTAGGGGTCACTACCTGACTATTAGGGAGCACTAACTGGCTATAAGGGGCGTCACCTGACTATAGGGGCATCTACCTGGCTATTAGGGGGCACTACCTGGCTATAAGGGGCTACTACCTGGCTATAAGGGCACTACCTGGCTAGAGGGACATCTACCTGGCTTTCATCCAGAGCTGTTATGCATTTAGGTGGAGTGGGTGTGCCTTTTTCTAAGAGGCGTGGTGCACCAACAAGATGGGCGTGGTCATGCAAATCATTTTGCCGTACAATCTCCCACTTTTCCACTTTCAAAAGTTGGCTACTATGTCTTAGGGTCCAGGAGAGTTTGAAAGTGTACACTGTGGCCAAAAATAGTTCTGCCTGGGGAATACCTCCTTCCCCCTCACCCTCTTGCTATTCAACCATATTTGCATTATTTTTAGAATAAGGCTATGTCTCCACTGTACACATTTAAGGTCGTTTTCTCTGTGTTTTTCGTTTTCTGAAACTGCTGAAAAAACTACTGAAAACATAGACTTTAATAGTAAAAACATCCTGTAGTCTCCACAGAATGTTTTTGTCTGTTCCAGGTCATTTTTTGAGACATTTTGCAAAAAAACGACAGAGCAGGACAGACAATTTATTTTTGAAGTCTATGTAAATCGGCGTATGTTTTTTGCCGCATGGCCCGCAGAAGTCCACATCAATTATAATGCTGTGCATGTCTGCAAAAAAGTGCTAAAAACACACCAAAACATGCAAATTGAGCCCCAGAATGGCTGGTTTTTGAGATGTTTTTGACATGCACCGGACAAAAATCTCCATTTTATGAGCAGTTTTAGGATTTAATTTTCAGTGAGTTTTTTGTCCAATGCCATGTAAATCTAGCCAAAAGCTTGTAAAGTTGGAGCTTTCTGAAGAGACCAGTTGAAAGGTGATTTATACTGGCAATGCTCCATGGAAATAACTATGCAAATAGGCTCTATTTAGAAAGGAAGAAAAGTTTCACACCAGCCAAACCTGAGTCGTTATGTGTAACTTTTTAATTTTTTTTAATCTTTTATTTGTAAAATCAAAAGGGGTGTAATTTCTAGGGTGTAATAATTTATTATGGATCAAAAATTTATTTAGGAACCAGACAAGTAGCAACCCTGTGACGGTTCATAACTTTGAAAAGCCCAATGTAATACTACACCTGTAGTGGTCACTGCTGGATACCTGTATTTATTTTACATCAGTTTTTTGCCAGTTATTTACTCTGTAGCATTTACCATGCATGGGAAATAACCAACCGATTATTTTACTATGTGTAGGTGCAGATGTTGTAATACTAATAATGTGTAGTTTTAGGTTTTTTTTTCATAATGTGTTATGTAATTAAAAAATGTAGGGGTTACATGGACGGCTTTTGAAGTTAAAAAGTAATCTTAACCCTTAACATACCAAGCCTAGGTCATCGGAGGGCCCCATGGTTTTTCTTTTATTTATCAGTTATTTGTTGCAGTAGGTTACTCAAAATATTTTTTGGGGGCTTCTGAAGCTATATTTTGCCAGATTTTGTTGGGCATTTGGATTGAAATCTTGAACAACACATGACACTTTACCATTGGTAAACAGTGTCTACAATTTGGTCATGAATAAACATGTTAAAAACTCATGTGGACACAGTGGTTGCAGTATTAGTTGCGGAGATTGGCCCAGGAGATCCTGTGACAATGTTTCACTGGTGATGGCGAGTCACTGGGGGCGCCAAACAAGTCCATTTTCTTCCCAATTTTGCAATGAATTAATCTTCATCGGAATCTCCATCACATTTTTCGCTGGCAATTTCTCTTTCTTGAGAATTCACTTCAAGATTGTCTTAAACTTCACATCTCCTTGTGGAATAAATTCTTCATCAGATTCACTCAAGACATCCAGCATCTGAACAATGTCATCATCTGAACTTTTTTGAAGGACATTTTTCAAACTTTCCAAAGTTCAAAAACTTTTAAAAGACAAAAATGGATAACCCAACTTTGTTATTTTGTATTTTATACCAAGCAGGACCCAAGGATCTTTCTATTTTTTCACATATTTATGAAAGTTTTATTGAAGTCTAATTATAGTTTTTTTTATCTTAAACTGATGCAAGATACATACAAAAGTCAAGAAAATATTAGTTGTTATGGTTACAGCAGGATCACTAAAAATGTCACTATGAGTTCCCCCAGTGGTATTTAAAGGGTTAAGGGAGTTATGCGGTTCTTTTCTTATTTATTAATTAGGCTTACTATGAAAAATTACAGAACAATGGAACATTATTTACTTAAAAGCACAAACACAAGGCCATACTCACAGCTCAATGGCTGGACAATAAACCGAACATAGGAGGAGGCAATATAAGCCCCAGTGCTACATGGGAGATAAACAATTGCCCAAATACCTATCCACCGGGAGCGGGGGAGTGGAGAACTGCCTAGTTAAAAACTGCATGTTTGATACGAACCAGTTCACCCCAGTATGCAGAAAAACCACAACACTATACAGGGAGATTACACAAATGCAAAAATACTGATAAAGCAACCACTCACTATCCATGAGGGGGATGATTGCTGACATTAGAATTGCATATAGATAAAGCTTATATAGGATGCCAGTTATATAGTTACGTGTGGTGCACCATGCTGTCTGACAACCAATTGATGATTCTTCTACTATTCGATTGAGCTGGTAGCCCATTTTACTTTATGTGTCCAACACAAAATACTGACACCCTCTGCTCCCCAGTATTACAGGGAAAAACTATATACTGGAAAATATCAGACATGAGGCGAGATCATGTAGGCTCATTATGGGCTACAATGTATTTCAGTCTTTGATGCACTTTTTTTTTATAAATTTGTATGTTTTATATGTTTATTTTTATTACTATATGTATGGCATTAAGAGATGATGTTTTGTTCAGAATGTCACCCATTACTGCTGCATTCACCAGATAAGCGCAAGCAGGCTTGCAAACTAGCGCTTGTGTGCTGTAGTCAGGAGGTTGTTGTGTCTGTAGTTTAGCCACCCACTGCCCTCCTCAAATGCATTGTCAAACTACTCTGTACAGTGTAACGTTGTGTTTGGGGAGGGCTATGGGCGACTACAATATAGCAGTGATGGCCTCCTGACGCATGACGTTTTAAGTACCATTTTGAGGAACTTTTTAATCCATTTTTGGAGTCAGGATGAAAAAAATGCACCAATCTTGGTAGCAATACATGAGATGTTACTTATGCTTTGTGAGATGATACGATTACAGTGATAGCCAATTAATATCATTATTTTATGTTGTAACAATTAAAAAAAGTGATTTTTATTGGGTAGAACAATGTTCATGCATCGCTACATTCTGGCAGCCATTACTTTTTTATTTTTTGTACATAGAGTTGAGTAAGGACTTTTCTTTGTGGGATAAATTGACATTTTATTGGTGCACTTTGAGTTTTACATGACTTTTTGATAAGTTTTTATTACATTTTATGTGCAGCAAGATGAACAGAAATCGCAGTTCTACCATTGCTTTCTATTTTTTCACACAGCATCCATCATACTGGTTAAATAATGTAACAGTTGTATAGTCTAGTTTATTATTATACATGGTGATTGTTCTGTGCAGCCTATGTGTGCGGAGCATAACTTGGCAGGCAGCTAAACTCTTTTCCAGCAAGCATTGACAAGGAGCGATGTCCGTATTTCAACTTTATTGCATAGGATAGTGTAATCATGAAGTATACACAAGACAATGTAGGCATATTTACATGTGCATAAGATACAAAACAGGATGAAGAATGTGCAGACATATACATGTGAGGATACAGGGTACATGCGTTAACCTGTCTGCAACAAACATGAGTCTATCTATAAACAAGAGCTATTGGCATTGAATACAACATTATACAATGTGCCCTGAATATCAGTTTAGCCTTACCAGTGATGCTAACTGTAGGTCTGGAGGGGAGAGGATGGTTCTACATGTCTTATCTACATGGCTGCTGATGAAGATGACTCAATGATGTCAGCAGGTCATGAGATATGGCTATAGCAGCTCTACTGGGACAAGTTAACATAATTAGAGATGGGCGAATTTCTCGAAATTCGGTTCGCTCACTTCGCCGAATTTCCCGACAAAAAATAACTTTGTTCCGAATTACTTCGGGATGAATCACGTTAAAAAACAGCTATTTCCAGGCTGCACAGAGCCTGCAGGGTGCTGTAGAACGTTGTGCCATGCTTAAATATGCAGAGGGAGCTTGGTTTGGTCTTCATACAATGTTGTGTTTTAGTATGACACGCACATGACTGCCGCCGCTCTTAGAATCGATTCCCTGGGCACTTAAAAGGGCAAAACTTAGCAAAAAACTGAAGGGGGAATTTAGCCTGATAAAGTTATGGCAGCGACAGCTGGAATAAAAAACAAGCTGAGGGCTCAGGTGGCAACATCAGTGACAGAGCGTGGAGGTGATGGCGGCAGCCACAGCAGCATGAGTTCAGACAGTGGCACAATGACATTCTGGAGGTGGCAAAAACAGGAGTAGGCCAAAGAGTGGCACAATGACACAGTGTGGAGTTGACGGCATCAACAGCAGCAGCAGCATGAGGTCAGACAGTGGCAAAATGACATTCTAGAGGTGGCAAAAAAGGAGTAGGCCACAGAGTGGCACAATGACACAGTGTGGAGGTCATGGCAGCAGCCACAGCAGCAGCATGAGTTCAGACAGTGGCACAATGACAGAGTGTGTAGGTCACGGCAGCAGCCACAGCAGCAGCATGAGGTCAGACAGTGGCACAATGACAGTGTGTAGGTCACGGCATCAGCCACAGCAGCAGCATGAGGTCAGACAGTGGCACAATGACACAGTGTGTAGGTCACGGCAGCAGCCACCGCAGCAGCATGAGGTCAGACAGTGGCACAATGACACAGTGTGTAGGTCACGGCAGCAGCAGCATGAGGTCAGACAGTGGCACAATGACACAGTGTGGATGTCATGGCACCAGCAACAACAGCAGCATGAGGTCAGACAGTGGCACAATGACATTCTGGAGGTGGCAAAAACAGGAGTAGGCCACAGAGTGGGACAATGACACAGTGTGTAGGTCATGGCAGCAGCCACAGCAGCAGCATGAGGTCAGACAGTGGCACAATGAATGAGAGTGTAGGTCACGGCATCAGCCACAGCAGCAGCATGAGGTCAGACAGTGGCACAACGACACAGTGTGTAGGTCACGGCAGCAGCAGCATGAGGTTAGACAGTGGCACAATGACATTCTGGAGGTGGCAAAAACAGGAATAGGCCACAGAGTGGCACAATGACAGAGTGTGTAGGTCACGGCAGCAGCCACAGCAGCAGCATGAGGTCAGACAGTGGCACAATGACACAGTGAGTAGGTCACGGTAGCCGCCCCAGCATCAGCAAGAGGTCAGACAGTGGCACAATCACATTCTGGAGGTGGCAAAAACAGGAGTAATCCACAGAGTGGCACAATGACACAGTGTGGAGGTCACGGCAGCAGCCACAGCAGCAGCATGAGGTCAGACAGTGGCACAATGACATTCTGGAGGTGGCAAAAACTGGAGTAGGCCACAGAGTGGCACAATGACAGTGAGTGGAGGTGACGGCGGCAGCAGCATGAGGTCAGACAGTGGCACAATGACATTCTGGAGGTGGCAAAAACAGGAATAGGGCACAGAGTGGCACAATGACACAGTGTCTAGGTCACGGCAGCAGCCACAGCAGCAGCAGAAGGTCAGAAAGTGGCACAATCACATTCTGGAGGTGGCAAAAACTGTAGTAGGCCACAGAGTGGCACAATGACCGAGAGTGGAGGTGACGGCGGCAGGTGCAACAGCATGAGGTCAGAGAGTGGCACAATGACACAGTGTGGAGGTCACGGCAGCAGCCACAGCAGCAGCATGAGGTCAGACAGTGGCACAATGACAGAGTGTGGAGGTGGGTGGCAATACCAGTCCCTGGTAAAGATGGTTGGTGGAAGATGGAGAAACTGGCAGCAGATGTGTGGCATCAGGCGGGTGGCGGCATCAGACTAGTGGCTGAGGCAGGTAGTTTGAACCCAGACTCATTTCTCACAGTTTGGGTGAGGCATCATGGCCACCACCTGTTGGTTCAGGGTCTGCTCCAGGTCCTGCTGCTGCTGCTGGCGACTGCCCTCCTCACTAGGCGGGTGAAGGAAGCTGCTCATCAGTGACTCCAGACTTAGGTTGCTGCTGATGGAGCTGGTACTGCTCCTACCCGCAAACCTACCCCCAGCAGCTGCGGCAGTAGTACGTGAGCGCTGAAGAACCCCCCGTCAGACCTGTCAGAGGAGGGACGATGCCGCACATAGGCTGCGGCCAACTGACTATGGAGGATTTCCCTATAGTATTTGAGTTTGTTCTCCCCTCAATAGCTGGAAAAAGGCTCCCATTTTGGACCGATAGCGAGGGTCCAATAGGGTGGAGAGCCAGAAGTCATCCCTCTGCCGGATGCTGACTATTCGGCTGTCACTAGCCAGGCAAATCAGCATGCTGCGGACCATCTGCACAAGTGACTCCGAGGGGCTCCCTGCCTCCATCTCCACTGTATACTGCCACGGTGCTTGTGGGTCATCTGCCTCATTTTCCTCATCTCCATCTACCTCCTCCAGCTGCTCCTGCTCCTCCTCTCTTGTCACCTGGGTAGAAAATCCACTTTTTTCCCCAGACAATGCTTCTGCTCCAATGTCCTCCTCCGCCTCCTCCATTTCAGTCACCACCGGACTCATGTGGCCGCGAGATGTAGTCACCATGTCTCCAGTCCCCTGCCCAGACAGATTTTTCAGAATCTGTTCCAGGACATGAAGCAGTGGAATGACGTTATTCATCCCGTAGTCTTGGTGACTGACAAATAACGTGACCTCCTTGAATGGCCTCAACAAACGGCAGGTGTCACGCATGAGCTGCCACTGGCTGACATCAAAGTTACACAGGGGAGTACTCCTGTGCACCTGGATCATCAAAAAATCGTTAATGGCCTTTCTCTGTTCATACAGTCGGTCCAACATGTGCAGGCTGGAATTCTAATGGGTGGAAACATCGCATATCAGAGTGTGTTGGGGAAGGCTGTTCTGCCGCTGCAACTCGAGGAGGGTGTTCCTGGCTTTGTAGGAATGGATGAGGTGCATGCACAGTTTCCTGGCCATTTTCAGAATCTTCTGAAGATCGGTGGAAGACTTCAGGAACCTTTTCACAACCAGATTGAACATGTGCGCCATGCAGGGCGCATGGACCATCCCTCCTTGGTGCAGCGTGGACACGATGTTGCTCCCATTGTCCGTCACCATGGTTCCGATTTGCAGTTGGCGCGGAGAAAGCCACACATCGATTTCTTGCTGCATGACGCGGAGCAGTTCCTCCCCTGTGTGACTTCGGTCGCCGAGGCAAGCCAGGTGTAGAACTGCATGACACCGCTGTGCCCTACACATGTGGTATGATGGAGCAGTACTTGTGGAGGCTGAGATGGTGGTGGTGGAGGAGGAGGAGGAGGCGGACATTGGCGCAGGAGCCGCAGTTTGACCACGTGGAGGAGAAAGCGCCGTCTCCTGTCCAAGTTGTCGGTGTGCCTGGGCCGGAAGCACATTCACCCAGTGGACCGTAAAAGACATGTACTGGCTCTGACCGTAGTTACAGCTTCAGACGTGCGTGCTGCCGTGCACCTTGGACCAAACCGATAAGCTCAAGGACTGGCCCACCTTCTGTTCTACATTTTTATGAAGTGCTGGTATTGCCTTTTGGAAAAGAAATTACGGCTTGGAACTCTCCATCTCGGCTCGGCACAAGCCATTAGTTCTCTGGACGGTGCAGAGTCCACCATTTGGAAAGGGAGGGACTGCAGTACCAACAACTTGGACAGGAGCATGGTCAGCTGCTGCACCTTAGGATGGTTGGACGCATACTGTTGTCTCTTTGCAATCGCCTCGCCGAACGACTGCTGGAGCCATGAGTAGCTAGGAGCAGGAGCATCTGGACCGGGAGATGATGTCAAAGAGAAAAAGCTCCCTTCTGCAGAGGTGGTGGAGCCTTGACTGGCTGCAATGGCATGCGTGCCACTGGGCGGCTGCTGTTGCTGCAGCGGCAGGATGGACCACCACATCTGAGCCACGTTTCTCCCAGGCCACCGGATGGTGACGCTGCATGTGTTGACGCAGGGCTGTGGTGCCAACGTTAGCTCCCTGGCCACGCTTCACTTTCTGCCCACAGATTCTACATATACCCACATTTGGCTGACGCACGGCCACACAACCCACTTGCTGGCTGCGCCGCTGCCTGATGCGCAAGCTGACGTCCTCTTCTCCTGACGATGATGAAGCCCTTGCCTCACACGGCTCCCAAGTGCAGTCGGCTACATCATCATCTATCTGTGTTTCATCGTCACTGCTGTCCTCATCACCGGTCTTGGTATGCAGAGGCTGACCCCTCACAACATGACCTCCCATGCCACTCTCAACATCTATACTTTACCGACTACTGCAAGAAGCAGGGGATATTGGCCCCATTACTTCGCTGCCAATTAGCTGCTGACTGCCCTCCTCAAATTGTTCATCCTCGCTATATAGTGGCGCTGAGCCCAGACCACATAGTAGATCTCTGGATGAGGGAACCGGATGGGACAGAGGCGGGTTGAGGACAGGTGAGGGCCGCTGACCCGCTCCCGGGTCATGTCAACTAAGGGTTGTGTCTGACGTTCCCACCGACTCTTGGCTGGGGTTGTCAGATGTCATCTGGGAGGAAGTGGATGACCTAGTCAACCAATCAAGAACCCTTGCGTTGCTAGTCAGCACACGGCCGCTAGATGACAGCGGCAGTTGTGGCCTCACCGAGTGACCCCTGCTGCGACGTCCCCTTGCTGTGCTGCGACCTGGGACTGGAATGTTTGTGCCTCTGCCACTCGCAGGTGAAGAGCCTACCACCTCTCTGTCTGACATACTGTTTGTTCTAAAATGTACAGACACTGTTTGATGAAGATATCTGTATATGATAAATACACACCCTGTATTTGACTCCAAATGAACCCAGTAACAAGCTTGGTAACCCTTGGATATAAATTGCACTCCACAAATGGGCAGGAAAAATTGACTTGTATGTGCCGTTTAAAAACTCTGTGTATTTTACTGAATATAAAAGCACAAACAGGTTTAATTAACCTTCGGATATGAATTATGCTACAGAATTTCTTCTGTGGCGGTGAAAAACAAAGTTTCTTTTACTGAGTACAACTGCAGAACAACGCTTAATTAACCCCTGGATGTAAATTGCGCAAAAGAATTGAGCAGCCACAAACTACTAGCTTTGTAGCGTGTTACAATTGGGTGTTCTCTACGCTACACAACAAGAGAAAAAATTGAAATTATCCTTCGCTTGTGAATTATGCTACAGGAAAATTTTTATTTTTGGCGGTGAAAAAGATGGTTTATTTTTGTCACCACAGCAGAAAAACAACGCTTAATTAACCCCTGGATGTAAATTGCTCAAAAGAATTGAGCAGCCACAAACTACTAGCTTTGTAGCGTGTTACAATTGCGTGTTTTCTACGCTACACAACAAGAGAAAAAATTGTAATTAACCTTTGCTTGTGAATTATGCTACAGGAAAATTTTAATTTTTGCTGGTGAAAAAGACGGTTTATTTTTGTCACCACAGCAGAAAAACAACGCTTAATTAACCCCTGGATGTAAATTGCGCAAAAGAATTAAGCAGCCAAAAATGACGTGGTATTTGTATTGTAAAAACGCTGTTTCTTTAAATGAATACAACAAGAACTGGCTTAGATCCCCCTTGGATATTCAATGTGCTGTGAGAAGATAGCATTAAAATGTATATGCAGCTGCAGTGGACGCACACTGGACTTCAGATCCAATGCCCCACAAAATCAGAAATAGAACATTAAGAGAAGCAGTTTCTGAGACAAGCTGAGACACCCCACAAAAATCGCTGTATAAAAATCAGTTCTTCAGTAAGAGCTATCACAATCAGCCGCGGCAGCACCTTCCCTGATCAGTACAGTGAGAGAGGTATGAGCTCCCAGCGTCGCGCCCGGACTTATATAGTGCGGTGACGTCACAGAATCCTGCTGGTCTCTGATTGGCTTCATCTCTGCATATGTCATGCAGGCTATGCCCTTCTTCCTCCCAGAGTTCTTGGCCCCATGGAACGCCAGGTGCTTGCAGCCATTTTATCAGTCAAAAGCACACTTTGGTCACCCGAAGTCCCCCAAACTTCGACTTCGTTCAGAACCGAAGTTTTCCTGAAATTCTAAACGAATTCCACTTCGTTAGAATCAATTCGCCCATCTCTAAACATAATATGTGCTAATTAGAAGTGTGTCCAAACAGCCGCTAGATGAACTGAACATGGAAATAAAGTATACAAATACAAAGTACATAAGAAACATAGCCAAGGTGTATAGCTGAGGCATAACTGTGATACCAAATATGTGTACTTTTTAATACAGTTTTTCATTGAAAAGCATTTGAGATGTGGAAATGGTGGTGTCTGTGTTTTACTTTTTGTGTGTGTTATTTTCAACTTTTTTTTTACTTTCTAAGTTTTTTTTTACTTTAATATGGAAGCATATGACTGCTGAGGCCAGGGATTGCTTACTGCATAGTGTGATTCATGAACATGATGCATTCAGTGAGGAATGAGGGTGGAACACTGGAGATCTGGCAGCGCTGGATCAGTGATGATGGGAGAGGTAAGTATGGGTTAATCTTCTATTTTGGCACAGTTTGAGGTGGTATGGAGGTTTATAAAAGTCTTGGAAAATGGCTTAAACATGTTAATCATTTTTGCTGTAATGTAATTTTCTTACATGGAACTAATTTTAAGTGAAATATTCTCCTTTCCTCATGTCTAATAAAATTTAATTTTTAAATGCATACATCCTACCAAAGCATTGCTTTGCATTATGACAGCTCCCACAATAGTTACCCACAATAGTTAATGGTCATATGTCTAACAGAATTGGATATATTGCTGCCTATTTCCCTGGACAATTATAACAATTGTGGGTATAAAACATAATAGAATAAAGTGGTGACTGCTTTAATCTTGAAGACAAAGATGGAGACCTACAGTTATAAAATCAAGGCATATCCTTCTAAGAAGCCTGGAAATCAGAACAGAAGGCAGTACACTGTGGAAAAACACTATTCAGGAGGTCAGCAGGAGTCACCATCAATTAGATGGAGCCTCTGTACTTATGGCTTAGTTATCAAAGGTTAAGGTTACAGTTCAAGAAAGTTTTTGGTGAAATTCTAAATGTAGACCAGAAATTGCCTCATGTTAACTTGTTGAGTTGTCTTGCTGCCAACAGAACGAGATTATAAAAACCTTCTAGGCCTTTTATAAACAGATTGAGTGTTCAATTAAAATATATTGCTCTGTTATTTGTATGGAATATGCACAGTTGAGTCTCATTATTATGACCAGCAGCTAGTATGCATTGTAAGCACCTTGTGCAGGACAGACAGCAGCTCGATGGGCTAGGAAGGTGACCTCAGTTCAGATGAGTACCTAGGCTAAACAAATATTTTCACCTTTTTTGGTGCCTTTCCAGGAATCCATACTTTCAGAGCATGACAATCCAGCTATACTCTGTTATTGCTGCCAACACAAATTGGTGTTCTTCCAGTAATGGTTGCAAGGTGTTTGTTTTCTGCTGTCTTTCACCTAACATGCTAACATCCATCAGTTTGAAACACGGCTCATCAAAGAAGGAAACAATTTACCAGTCGGTGGGGGTTCAGTTTTGATACTGCCATGAAAATTAAAGCTCTTTCTGGTGATGCAACATCATTGACAGAAGTGCTGCTTCACAGCCCAGTGCATGGTAGGCTTCATTGAGCTCCTATGTTAGAAACACCTCTGTTTCCGCAATGGTTTATTTAGTCATGAACTGCAGTGCTGTTGCGTGCCAGTCACACAGCTTTGAACCTGACTTTCACCACTCAACACAATGGCACGTGGTACGTCACAGTTTCTATGTTGTTTATTCACAATGGCGCCATTCGTCCACTCATATCCTTTCACCTCAGTAGCATCTAAACAGATCACATACTGCGCAATTACAGAAATATCACCACCATTGGCCTGAAAGCCAATAATCATCTCTTTTTGCAACTCTAATAAACTGCCCCTTTTACCCGAAATGAAATGAGGGAAATGTGTGCAGTCAGCCTAAAGCACACCTTCTATACCCACCAAAGCAGCTCACCACACATGACTACCTTCATGAGCTACATGATGCAGATGTTGAAAGTCATAATTGGACACTACTGTGTTTTTACTCTTGTTAGACAAATTGAATTCAGGCAGGATATTTGCATTCTACATTTGTTCCCATTTATTGGCCTTGTGTGAGGACTACGTTTAGCAAAAAATTAGGTAGCACAGCGCGAAACCTAGGATTCTAATTGGTAGGGAAGTGGGGAGATGTCATCTGGCAACAGTTGCTATTGATAATATGAGTCCTCTCAGAATAGAAAACCATTATTAAAGTTTTCTTTAAACGACTGCCCGGTATAGCCATTTTACACTATCATCATGGTTTATGTTCTAACAAAAACATGACAGCAATGCCAGATCCACACCAGTGGTGGCTGAAAGACCCCATTAACTTGGGTTCTTTTGTGGTGTCCATCATTTTGATGGTAGGAATGCCGCAGCATTATTCCTGTCAAATCTTACCAAGCTACTGACAGACTCTCCGATGAATGTATGCAGCCCAACTCAATGTCTAATTCCAGAAGAAGAGGGTATAAGCTGAGTAAAATCAACCATTGAGATCATAGGTGGACATGCAAGATAAGATTCCTTAACAACCACTATTTTTTTTTACTAGAAGACAACACCCAATGTAGACCAGATTTTTCTGTGAAAGATTTTCAGTTCCAGTTCATACAGTATATTGTGTGTATTGTTCCTCTTCTATGTGAAGACCATCCATTTAAAAGTATATTTTGCATTGCAATTTTAAGTGGTCTTTTCAAAACTATTTCACAGAATTAAACTAAATTTTGCTATTGTCAACGATTACATTTTACATTTCCCCAAGAATCCACTTCTCCATGACGCCTTTGATACTCTTTAGTGTAAGCCTGGGTAATTTTGGTTCTGCTGCATAGACATACATAAAGGAGAAGACAGCTCCACCAAAGAGCAAGGATTGGCGCAGACACAAATAGCGCAATGTCGTTTAATTTGAAGTCACTTGTAATTTTTGAGGTCAGTAAATAAGACCTTGCCCTCGTCATCTAAAAGAGGCCTACTTGTAAGCCTTAACCAAGGCAACAAACAAATCCAGGGGCAATCTAAATAAAGATATAGACTGTCTTTACGTGGCAGCTTTAGTTTGTTAAAGGATTACAAGGAAGAGACATCTTAAATGCTGGGAACTGTGCCAGTAAATGTGAATGAAAAGGCTATGTTCAGCTGTGGAAAGCTGACTAGTACTATTTGGCACCAGTGAGATTTCCATCTGTAAAAAGATGCAATGTTATTTGTTTCTTTTTTTTATCTACATTTAATTATTATTTTTTACCTCACAGCATTTACTATTCATATCAAAACTTAAAGAACCTTTACAAATTCTTGACAACTTGTCGGAGCAGGACATAATTGCTCTTGCCAAGGATCTCTGTGTTAATAATTGCTGATAACATTATTAGATTCTATCCCAAAGCAGACTGTATTAAAGAACCAACTATATTTGTTACATTTGGGCTGGAGGATTAAAGGTTAAGGATAAATTAGCATAATATTTAAAAACAAAAGCAAATCAAAACCTTTGAGGTTGACTGGGTTCTCAAGTCGTAATTGAAAAACTTAAAAATGCAAGCAATTAAAAATGCATGCTTTTTTATAATTGACCCTAATTTCATCTGTGTAACAAATCAAATTAGTTATAAAACCAGCTGCATTAACAAAAGGTATGCATCTTTTAATTGCATGCAATTTTTATTCAGTTTAAAAATGCAATAAAAACACAAAGAGGACCCTTCTAATGTCATAATAAGTGCATACCACTGTGCTCCCTGGATGCTCCTCCATTGTAGGCCTTCTTAGTAAATGCATTTGCGGTAAATGTGTACGCAGTCCTGGATTTCTGTCATTGTCAAGCCTGAAGAAGAGCTTTCATGCAGGAAACATTGCTACTTAGTCTGACACAGCGTATGTGTATTTTATCATGACATGGAAAATGAAAAAAAATAATTATGAGCAACCATCACACTTGCTATTGATTGAAAATGCTAATTGCAGCTAACACCCGTCGGTTACAGTGTGGGATGGAGCCGGCGCCATCCTGCGCTGTTTAACCCTTCAGGTGCCATATTCCAAACTGATACCAATAAAATGTACACTTCAGCTAGCAAATAATGCCCCCTCACTCAAGACTGTAGGTGTTAGTACAAAAAAGGTATGGGTCACAGAAAAAGGCACAGCAGGGAAACTTTCAAGTATTGAAATCCCTACATATTTGGTGTTGCCAGAATCATATTAACCTGCAGAATACAAATAATACATAATTTATACTGGAGAGTTAACGGCCTAAAAGAAAACAAACCTGCAAACATGCCGCAAGTACGTTTTTTTCACTTTGGGAACAATGGAGGGCACACAAAATACTGAAACTTTGGCCACAGTTTGTCCATTTTCTCTTAAGGGTGTATGACTTTTGTTGTTCTCAGCCTGTTCTAGACATGGTGGCGCTGTGTTTAAGTTATTTTCGCCGGCACACCAAATTTACACTGTTATACAAGCTGTACACTGATTACATTGTATCAAAGTGTCAAATCTTCAGTCTCACCCATAGAGCTCTCCACAGTGCTGCTCCTCCCTACATCTCCTCCCGAAAATCTCTGGGTATACACCATATCCGATCTCTACGCTTGCTGATGATCTGAAATTACACACCTCTCTCATCTGAACCCCCATGCCCAGGGTTACTCCAAGATTTTGCACAGTGCTGCTGTCCGAGGTTTCTCTGGAACTGTTAGACCATGGGATCAGGCACACTCACAACATCATAGTTCATGAGCGCTCTGAAAAATCTTTTTCTTAGGCAGGCTTACAGGCTCCCTAATTATTATGCATCCTTATTTCTGTCATACTCATTCAATAACTTCCTGGACTTTGGGCATTCAACAGTCATCTTATATGTATAGAGTTGTGCGGTGGCAGGTTCATCCACCTTTTTGTGTACAATACCCATTTTATGCTCTCATGGCCTGGGAACATTGTAAACTGAGCACTTCTTACCCAGTTTGTCTCCAATCACACACCGAATAGGATTGTAAGCATCTTTGGAGCTGGGCCCCTCATAACCTTGGGTTGCATCTTTAAGTAGCCTTTTTATTGTGTAATGGTTTGTTCATCCTTGTCTGTACTTATACCTCTAAATTGTAAAGTGATGCCGGAAATGTTGGCGGCTATATAAAATATAAAGATTATTTTCATTTTTTTTTATGGATCGTACATCCTGAATGTTTTTATAATCAATTTTCTGGTTGGACCTGTCAAACGAGGACTACATCCATTTATATTACCTAAACATTACCAAGAAGCAGACACAAAGCGAGTGTAAATGATCAAAAATCGTACAAAAATATTTATTTGAATAAAACAATAATTATAATCATTAAAAATATGAGGATACAAAAAAAAATCACCTAGTGTAATATAGGTGATATATCATTCAAGTCAACACTAATGTAAAAAGTTGTTATTTTGGGCTTGTATCAGAATATATAATCTCTGTTTCCAGTTATGACCAAATTGATCCTAATCAGTGTCACTACACAAATTAACCCAAGTCACGAGCCGGACACATAGAGCCCCACAATAACGTGGTACATAACAAGTATCAACTAGGACTAAAACTGATACTTAACAATTTAAGTGGTGACGGGAGGGGTATCACCCCTCAAATAGGTGATACCTCGTTCACACTTGAGTAGGGTTATAAGTGATCGCAGTTTTGAGTCCCTAAGGTTATACTTGTTATGTAACCACGTGTATTGTGGGGCGGCTTCTATGTGTCCGGCCTCGGGTACTTGGGGTTAATTTGTTGTGTTGACACTGATTGAGGAGCGCATTGGGTCATAAGGGTTGTGTTCTCTATTTATTTGTATTTCTGATACAAAGCCCAAAATTACAACTTTTTACATATAGTGTTGAATGATGTTATGATCACCTATATTTCCACTGGTGATTTTTTGTGTACCTCATATTTTTAATATTTTAATTTTTCGTTTATTCAATAACGATTTTGTATCATTTTTGATCATCTTACTCTAGATTCTGGTTGCTTTCTTGGTATGTATTATAGAATTTGGAGAGTGATCGAGATATGATAGGAGGCCAGATACGTCAGAGGCCTAGCCTAACGAGCTATTGGGGTGTTGCCCTTGGTTGCATCATTTATTTACAGTATTAACTTGTTGTTGTGGCCCACAGTACGTAGGTCATGCTACTGTAACGTTCCACTGACAGATTAGCCATCATAGCGGTAACAATAAAATAGGTATTTTACTCCATAGCATTTCAAAACATTTTGTTGTATCTTATCCACAAGGAAAATTATATATAAAATATATAATTTTTTAACATTTGTTTTTATTGGCAATTCAGAAAGAACAATATAAACAGGAGAGACCAATACATAAGACATAGTAAGAAGATGATTACATTGATAGATAGACCATGTTATACAAAGTTTGCCAAGATATAATAGTCATGCAGTGACAAAATAAAAAAAAATTGGGGGGGGTGGTTTTTTTTTTTTTTTTTTTCAGTATAATAAGAAATCCCAATAGAAGAAGATAGTGGTCGCTAAGTAATAAACTATAAAGAGCTAAACAGAAAAGGTGACTTAGCGTAACACTTAAATATCGGCATTTGAGGAAATAGGTATAAATACATCAGAGGAGTTAGTGTACAGGCGAGTTGCTGTTTGGCTATCAGAGATGTCGATCAGATAGTCGATAGTCGGCCGCATTATCGATCAGGTTTTTCGGATAGTGTGCATCGATTATGCGCAGGATGGGACCATTAAAGTCTATGGGAGAGCCAACAACACCTTACATGATTACACACAAAACAAGCTGGGAGAAGCTGAAATTATCATCCACAACCAGTCAAATGGTACGTGCTACATATGTAGTGCAAAAGCTTGTAATTTGGGTTATTCAAAAGTCACGAAAAAAAGTCACGACCAATTTACTATACCTGTTGTACACACAGCCTGACCCTTTAATACCTGCATCACCCAAAGTAAATAAGTGCCAGAAGGCAGTATGAATTTGAACCATCATGTTACTTGAACTGGGACATTGAATATCCCTGTCCTGGAGATGTCAGCTATCGAGCCCAAACCTGCATGACCCCTCACATTTAACAACGGCCCGGGAATAAAGGAGTCTTTCAACCTCATTTTAGTTTACACATGCGAAATTGAATCTACCTGTCCTGCGGCCACAGCAGGAGCCCCAAAACCTGACATGACCCACATCATTTAAAAAGTGCCGGAAAAAGGAGGTCTTTTAAACCACCATTTTAGTTTCACATGGACGATTGACTATACCTGGTACCTGGGACACAGTATGAGCCCCAAACCTGCTTGACACCCACGAATTTAAAAAGTGCCGGGATAAAGGAGTCTTTCAACCCACTCATTTTAGTTGGAACTGGACATTGACTATACTGTCCGTGTCCCACCTCGTACACCCCCACTGGGCAACCAGCATGACCCAGGGCCGGCGAGTTACCAGTGGGTGCGGTGGTTGAAAGCCCAAGGTGGCGTCCGTCATATATTAACACGCAGGTTATAATGCCTGATGAACGCCCAGCGACGAAATATGTCGTGCTGAAGCATAGAGTGCGGTAAGTGGAAGTGTAGAGAACTCCTGCCTTCCTCTGGTTCTCAGTCAATACCTGGGTACAAAGAGCTTGCCCCATCCCGTATGAGTAGTGGACAAATTGAGCTTCACTTGGACATTACTGGTTGGTTAACGGCTCCTGGTTACACCCAGGTGCCTTTATTTGGCTTCTTTTTCTCATTTTAAATCAACGTGCTGGAGGAAAATGGTCTCCGGTACTTCTTTGTTCTATGTACAGTTAGCATCCATACTCACATGTCCTCTGAATTTCCTACATCTGGTCAAGTTTTCCTGTACCTACCTTGTACCAATTCAAGAGGATGATTTTTTTTTTAAAACAGCCTATTGTTAGGACAATGCAAGTTCTTTTTAGTATCTTTAATTCTAGATTAAACACTTTTTTAATAATATGGGATGGCAAATACCACCTGTCTTTGTTTCTCTTTTTTTCATGGTACTTTAAATGGGGTTGGTCTCAACACTGGGATTGATTGCTATGTAAAGATCTTGCATAAACAAGTCATTTTTGGCAATTGTGTCCTTTAACAGTGGTCCTACCTTTTCCTGTTTCTTGAACACGCAACCATCACCCTGAGCCATATCTTGGACAATTGTGAAGAACAAATGTCTGTTAGAGAAACAAAATTTTTTTAGAATAGGACCTGTTAAGTATAGTGCATGGTCACGAGCAGAAGTTGCTGTGTGGTAACAATGTAAATTAATATTGCTCATGACCTTGAGCCACTTTGGTCAATTGCTGCGTTAAGAACCAACAATGTCTACCAACCGTCTAGAATACAACATTTTTTAGAATAGGACCTGTAGTTGTACTAGCTGCAATCGTCACAAGCAAAATGCCCCAAAAAATTCAAAGCAGGACCATTGAGCCTCTCTTGGTCCAATTGTGAAAGAACAAATGTTTGTTCAGAGGAAACTACATTTTTTTATAACTAGGACCTGTAGTTTTGCTGCATTTCAAAGCCAGAAAGACCCAAGAAAATATTATTGAAAAAATGACTCTCAGCACATCTGTTTAAAAATTGTGAGGGAGAAATGCCACTTAGAAGCCACATTTCTGTTTCAAAGGACATGATTATTGCTGTATCTCACAGCTATAATGACCCCAAAAAATTATATATATGACTTCTCAGCTCCTCTATTATTTAAAAGATTATGTGATTGGAGAAATTGAACACACTTAGATGTCACTATTTCTGTTCACAAAGGACCATAGATTATTGCTGTATCTCACAGCAACATGACCTCAAAAACCTTTGACAATGCAGAGAAAACTTCATTAAGATAAAAAGTGGTAAATGGAATACGGGGTTGTCATGGAAACTCTTGCTGTCTTTACAGTGCTTGCCTTCTCACAGACTAAACCAGCATAATGAATACTGTGGGGGGAAAACGAGAATTAAATTTCAGTAAGGAAATGATGATTTTTAAAAAAAAAAGTATTTCTGAAAGAGGGACACACTTTCTGTTTGAATTGGTATGTGAAGTAGACTGGCATACTTATCGGTGGGACCTCGGCAATTGGCGGGGTGTGGCCACAAATCATGCGCCGAGATTACCAGAATGTCCCTGACTTCATCTTGGATGAGTTCGCAGACGATACCATATTATCTGTATGGAAAGCCGGATGCGCTTTGGTTCGTAATGACTCGTCCATGCTGTGCTGATGGTCCCACGCTAAGATATGACGCTAGGCTGCTGGGCAGGACAACACCTCTATGGCGTGACGCAGCCTCAGCTCGGCGCACATTATGTCCCATTTTGGATTACCCATGGAAGTCTATGGGTCCGGAACCACTCTGCCATACATAACATCGGTGTTGAGACGCTGATAGTCGTGCACCATGATCTTAAGCTGATTCTCTGTGATTGTCTGGATGTAGTGCCCTGAATTGCCGATTCCGCTTAGGTGAGGTGGGTAAACAAAGATCTGCCAGAGGCTCAACCCCATTAGGCTTCTGCCACCATGGACCTGCGCTGCCGATAATGCCTTATCATTGGCACTCTGCTGGCTGTCTCGTCACGTGATGTTGATTCCAACACGTGACATTTGGGGAACGTATGAAGCAGCACGCACACAGATGTCTTCCTGTTTGATCAACTCAGAAAAGGTCTCCATTTCCTGCATTTTTACTCTCTATTTGGTGGGGTGGAAAGGAAAGTGACTGATTTTTGTTTTTGTACGGGGATCAAGTGAGGGGTGGCCACCCAGTAACTGTTGTTCATTTTGATGGCCTTTAATGAAGAGGATCATGTTGGAGGAATTGGAGTCTATCCAGGCATCTCATGTGAGTGATGGAGATTGATTTCCACATGCATATGGGTGAGGGGCACTAGCAACACTGTTCTTCCTCATCTTCCGCCTGCCGCCTCTCAAAATTTCACAGCACATCCTCATTCCATAGGCGTAGGGGACTGTCTGGTAACATCGGTTCTTGGTAATACCTACTCCTCCTCCTCTCCTCCGATGCCTCCGGCACGCTTCAACTACAGCACTTGACTTGCTCTGAGATAATGCACCCTCTTGAAGAGCTGCATTTGCCGCACACCTATTGCACTAGATCTGGACCTCCGAACCATTGTCCTAATGAAAGACCGATGAAATTGTGAAACTGTCTGGCCTTGTGGATTTGACGGACTTGGGTGAGGAGAGAGAGAAGGATCCGTGTCAGGCCATACTGTGTCACCGTTATCAATCCTCCAGTTCAGGCTGGCGGGGGACCTAGGTGTTTCAGAGTGTCCAACAGATCGTTCCAGAACTATGATCACCACCATTGCTCTTGCTGGAACAAGGGCATTGTCCGCACTGAACATTTTTGGGGCTTCTTCTAAAATGGCAAGGATGGTTGCAGGGACTAATTTTCAAACTGCTCCAACTCTCGGTTGGTTCTAACTCACCACGACGGTCCGTACCGTGTTGTCAGGCCATGTGTCACTTTGCTACTGCCGTATTGGCATTGCGCTGCTGCCCACAATTCGCTGGAGCTCTGTGGAGGAATTGGAGGGGTTGAATTACACAGGTGTGTGTATGCCCCCGTCAACTAATGGACGGTTGACGGGATTTGCGGAGGGACCGAGGTGACGCTGCGAACGCAGCCAGGCGGGACGAAGAGGGTCATCGGAACGGCATCGGGCATGTGAGAACTCAAGACCTCGAGCCTTCTTCAGCAGGCGTCCAGACCCGGGGTAGCTTTTAGTAATTCTGGACGACAGGTTCATGACATGTGCCACGGCTAGGGGATCGTGATCAGCTACGATCTTAACGGGCACCGGCCATGCCAGGATTTTCGCCTCCGTTTTCGCCACAACCACATTCGCCCTGGTCACGAAGTTCTTGTCACCAGCAAGCGCTCCGGGTCTCGTTGCTCTAGAGCCATCCACAGCTCTGACCATGTGTTTGGCGACGTTGCTGCAAAGGCCAGCTTAACTTTCAAACAACGCATGGTGTCTAGGGGCACGTGATGCCACCGAGGGGGACCTTGGGGGGAAGAGGCACTGCAACCCATCCCTGCCGGTTTTGAAGAGCGTGAGCCGAGCCTGAGTGCCTCCGTCCCACCAGAGGAACATTCCCACCCAAATCTCACCCGTGAGCACTGTCACAGGATATTAGCGGCACTTGGCGTGCTTACTAGTCAATGTGTCAGTGGTGAGATGGACCTTTTCCGGACATACAGACTGCAGGACAATGCGCTTTGTAATTTTAGAGGACACGTGGGTGGCCCAGGGCTGGGAAGGCTTTTTGGTAAAGAAAGAAAATGCCTTGCTCGCATCATGGTTATGGGGGGCAAGCCGAGCAGGGCCATGACATGGCGGAACCCATCTGGTGTCCACCAGACGGAGACAAAGGCAAACATTTCCAAGGCCAAAAGCATGGCAATGCCGACATTCAGCTTTTGGCTTTGGGGTATTGGTTTGGCAGTAAAGCGTTAAAGTGTGTCTTCTGCTCCCATACCTGGAATGATCAGAAGGCTGGTCTTGCCTACTAGACCTGGCACGCTGATATACGGCAGTGCTGGTCGGTCTAAATGGCGGAAGGAGAAGGGGTTGGAGGGTTCTCTGGTAGGTGCTGGTGGTACATCGCGGCGACTGGTGGATGGGCTTGAAGCGGTGGCTGGATTCCTGACTCATGACTCTTGAGAGGACAATGGGCAGCTGAGGAACACTTGCTGGTGGCGGAGGAGGAGGAGGCGGAGACAGTGGGGGTGACAGGGTAGTGGTTGGAGGACAGCTGGCGTCGGTTCTGCGCTTTTTTGGGCCCCAAGTGTTCACTCCATTTCAACTCATTGGCATTCGCTGATGTGAACTAGACAATGTTGGTGGTGGTTAACCAACTTAAGGTTCTTGCCTTACTTATGCGTTTACGGACTAATGGCACGGCATATGACATCGTCTGGAGTGATCAGAGGCTTGCTACAAAAAGATGGCCCAGGTCTGGAAGTCCGGGAGAACTTTTTGACTGAGATAAGCGAAGGAGCAGGGGTTTTGGTTGACCGTGGCTGGCAGAATCATATCACAGCGGACGTCTGCGACACGACCTCTCACCTTTTTTGTGGCGGATAACACGTGATTGACAATACCCCGATCGTCTTCATTCCTCGTCCACTGATGAAGCAAATTCTACGGTAAAAGGACAAGGATGTATCGCAAGTCGTCTTTCATCATCCATCATCAACACAGGTGACTTGGTAGTCCTGACTTTTAACATCCCAGAAGCTGCGGGCTACAAGCAAAGGGGCAGCTGAAGGACGTGCTGTTGCCCGAGCGAGCAACTCCGGGATCTTTTGCCGATTGGACCGGATTCCTTCACCTCCTCTGATGGCATCAGTATAGCTGGGCTCAGAGCCAGACTAAATCAACCTATGGATCTTTTTACATGCTTCTGACACAACCGAATTTTGTCATCCTAAGAGGTCTTCTAGACAAGGGAATATCCACAGTGGTGGGTACAACGATCGTTGACATCCTTGGGCTGATTCTTTGTTGGGAAGGATGCTGATGATGCTGTTGACGACATTGTGGCCGTGAACTGCACCGTGGGACGTGGAGGTAAGAATGCTAGATGCAGGTTGCATTAACCAAATGAAGGACAGATTGGTGAACGATGTTTGTACTTAGATTCAAAGGGCCCTGAGCACCAGCGATGACAGGGCCTGTCGGTCCCTGCAACCTGACGATCCGCTCGGCCATGCGTAAGTTGTCGCCAGCACTGATAGAGCACCTCTTTCTCGTACCTCTACCTCCATGTGCTACCTCCCCTCTTTGCTCGCCCTTACCACCTGCATTGCGCTAACATGTTCAGAAATATAAAAATTTGAGAAGGCGTATGGAAAATAGTTTTGGAAAGTCTCTTATTAAAAGACGGCAATCCACAGTGATTTATCAAATCCATCTAATAAAAAACAAAATCTGCTGGATTCAAATTTTAACACTGCAAGGTGTACTCTATCAACAAATCATGGACTGGGCAAAAGTTCCATAAAAAACACGTATCTGTTATAGTTTGTATAATAATACGGCTTATTTTTTTGCCATCTTTCACAATTCACAAATGTGGTTGAATATTAGAATTGCTGTTTTAAGATTTACGTAGATTGCTGCGGTCATATGAACAGTGCCTGGAAGTGCGAAAAGTCATAAAGACACGTAACTGTTATGTTTTGATTTAAGAACGGTATTTTTTGCACCTTTCAATTCATGTGTGGTGTATATAGAATTTCTGTTTTAGTTTTTACGTAGATGCTGCGTCAAATGAACAGTGCTGGGTGCGCAAAAAGTAAAAAAATAACACGTAAACTGTTATGTTTTGATATAATTAAACGGGGTATTTTTTTTGCAACCTTTCAATCACTGTGGTTGAATATAGAATTGCTGTTTTATAAGATTTACGTAGATGCCTGGATAATGAAACAGTGCTGGGGTGCGCAAAAGTCAAAAAAAAGTCACGTTAACTGTGATGTTTTCGTAACGATACACGGCGTATGTGCTTTGGCATCACAAAACAACCTTGGTGCTGGAGACAAGAGTGATGGTTTGTAATTTCTATTAAGTGACTAGGTGGATATATCCAAACAGTCACAGGTGTTAATGGGTAAAATTGAACACCTATTCTGAAATGGATAATGTTCAATTAAAAAGTGGAGTTTTGCATGCTAAACAAAGGAGGACCTGCAGTTTACTAGGAAATTATGGTTTATTCCAATATAAGTTTGGCTTGTCCCAATATCCACGTGAAATATTTCAATAGCAAACTGTTAATAGTTAAAAGGTTATTCAACTACAATGTCTACCACTAAGTGCTTGAGTGAACTTTATCCGAGTTGTTCTTTATAGATAGTAGCTGTGTCTGTGTCTCGCCTCTCGCGGCCCCACACACCCGCTCCCACCCCCGCCCCCCCCGCCGTGAATTTACAGCCGGTTAGATGCTGCTTTAAAATTGCTCTAGGCTTAACTACATAAAAATGTTACAAATCTCTAATCTAAATAAATTGGAAAGGGATCTCAGCTAATAGTAGTAGGTTTCTTTTGCTAGATATAGACTTAATTTCGATGAGCTGTTTGGCCAACAGGAATGACGCGCATGGTCCTATCCCTATGAGACCGCTGAGATACACTGAGGCTGAAACAGGAAACGCTCCCTTTGTTCTATGTAAAAAGAGGGTCATGTGTTTTTTCCAGCCATTCTCTCCCATACACATCCCAGTCATGACGTGCACACACATCTCAACACCTGCTATCATTCTCGTTTATCTCATTTGATGGCACGCAAAATTAAAAGGAAGCGCCGATAATAAGGCGCGTCTTAATAGATATATTGCACAGATTTTAACCTTATTTTCGGCATGATCTGGAAATTTCCGATCACCATATAAACCTTGCGATTTCAGTAACTTTGTCGATATAAAAATCGAGTTTGCCCCACTCAACACTTAATCAAGATCTTTTATTTAAACTTTCACTTTCCGTTGCTTATGTAAGATTATTAGATAAAAGAAGGCAGAAAGCTCACATGAGGTTAGGATGCGATCACCATGGGTATCAGAAGTTAAACAAGTCAAAAACAACAGTAACTAATAACATGAAAGTACAGACTATTAATTGGGGGGGAAGAAGGAAGGTTGGGGAAGTAGAGGGGAGGAGGTGTTCTGCCATGTATCTTGATTTAGACTAGATTAGCCACAATCCAAGGAGCCTAGGAAAGTAGACATTTGTTAGATTGTCCTTTACGGAAAGCTAGCAATTTTTCAAAAGTATAGTTGGTGCTCACAAAGTCTTCAATGTCAGCTAACTCCTGAATGGGGGGAGGCAATAACTTTCCCAATTCTCGCAATGTGCTAGTTTTAGCAGCTGTATGATTGTGGGAGTGCAATTAATATTTAGTTGTGAAAGGGAACATTCTCAATGCCTAGTACAAAAAGGGCTTATCCTGGTTCTTTAGGGATAGATACTTGAGCTATCTTATTAACAAGTAAGAAAACATTGATCCAGTAGGCTGTCATCAAGTTACATTGCCAGAATATGTGGAATAGCGAGGCTGTTGATCCACATGATCTCTAACAACATGATGATGACTCTGGATATATTTTGGTTAAGCGTGGGGGAGTATAAGACCAATTAGTTAATAATTTTTGGAATTGTTACCCAAAATTAGAGCAAGCGGAGGATCTGTGAGTCTACAAAATCATTGTTTTCCATTGGCATTCAGAGTAGGAATGGGATAATTCCTTTTCCCAAGCTATTATATTATTATAGGGTATTAACAAATTGAGTGTTGTCAGAAAGAATATCATAAAACATTTAAGTTTCTTTCTTATATTTGTGGATTTTATGGGATGTAAAATGGTTCCATAAGAAGTGTAAAATTTAGAGGAGACAGAGGGCAATCCTGTCTGATACAAGGTGGTATTGAAAAGGATTCGGAAAGTATGCCCCACTAAAAACTAATTACTTTTGCTTATGAGCGCCTCCCTCTCACTCGCCCGCTCCGCAATGTGATGAGCTTTTCACACTCCCACGCCGAAAAGAAAAGATGGGACCCCACCGTCTCCGAGTCCCAAAAACCCCCCCCCACCCACTTCTCTAGACCCCGTGAAGACCCTGCCCCCCACACCCCAAACCCCCCACACCCCCCCACCACACTCCCCCCCCACACTCCGCCCCGATGCTGTAAAATTGCCTTCTCTGCATCAAGGGTTAAAAGTACTGGAGGCATCTTTCCTGTTTACACTTTATATACAATGGTAATCATTATTCTGGTACCATCTGTGGCCTGTCTCCCTCTCATAGTGCCAACCTGATCAGGTTGGATCCGTGTAAGCTAAACTTTAATAGCCTATTTGCTATAAGTTTGGTA
Organism: Phyllomedusa bahiana; assembly: GCA_025379985.1. Taxonomy (NCBI): domain Eukaryota; kingdom Metazoa; phylum Chordata; class Amphibia; order Anura; family Hylidae; genus Phyllomedusa; species Phyllomedusa bahiana. The sequence goes on along the minus strand of JAODAL010020874.1, from coordinate 2,664 downwards.
ATTTTTTTTATATGGCATTAAGTAGTGAGATGGATCTAAAGTTAGCAGGACTTCCCTGGTTTGGGTATCATTATATGGATAGCCTCAAGCATTTTTTTTTTAAGAAAAAGAACCTCCATTTCTCACTGAGTTAAAAAGGTTACTGAGGTAAGGGCTTAGAATAGGATGACATTTTTGTAAAATACCTGTCTGGTCCTAGTGTCTTACCCAGAGAGAGGGAATGCATTGTGCGTGCAATTTCTGCTTTCAAAAAGTTCTTCAAGGGGATCTTGAGAGATAGTAGGAAGGTTAATAGACTAGAGATAGGAGGTTGATTTTTTATTATTTACTTATGGCTTTATTCTTATTTTAGAGACCTTTGGTTCCAGGGCGCCCCGTTAACATTCGAGGTGTTGAGTGGTTACATAACATTGGTCAAACAATTACAATTGTGACATAAGTAACTAACAACTCGGGTACTAGAGTGAGGGAGAGGGCTCTGCCCGTGAGGGATTACGGTCTACAAAGGAAAGGTGGGAAGAGACCAGAAGGTGAGGCGCAGACCTGTTTGTTGGGTTGGAGCAGTGGAATCCGGTTAATGTTGTCCTAAGGCTATTCTGAAGAGATGGGTTTTCCAGGTTACATTTGAGGACTAGCGAGAGTGGGGGAGCAGTCGTGGGTGTGAGGCAGTGAGTTCCAGAGGTCTAAAGTGTGGAGGAAGCACGAGGAGGAAGTCTTGGAGTGTTAAGGGTCTTCCCGTTAAGAGTGGCAGTGAAGAAAGATCCTGTTGAGGAAGTGGGATTGCGAGGAAGAGGGGAGGTAGCTGGAGATTAGGCAAGAGATATATGGAGGGGCGAGGAATGGAGAGCCTTGTGGTCAAGGCTACTAACTTGGAACTGGATTCGCTGTGGCAATGGAGTTAGCCAGTTGGAAGGGAATTAGTCACCGAAGGGGGAGATCGCGTGTGGAGACGAGGAGTAGCGACGGAAAAAGGTGTGATGTTATAAGGACGGGCAGGCAGAGTTGAGGTGGTTTGGAGGGGAGTGAGGGTGCTAGACGGGAGGCCACAGAGAAGAATGTTGCAATAGTCTAGGCAGAAAAAAAAACAAGAGATATTTTTCATGGGGAGGTGGCAGGCAGAGGTGAGGGCTTGGATTAGTGGTTTGAAGGACAGATTGAAGTCAAAGGTTATTCCAAGGCAGCGGACTTGTGGAGCTTGTGAGAGAGTGTAGCCATTAACAGTGATAGAGAGATCAGGTGGAGGGATAGAGTGGGATGGTGGGAAGATGATAAATTTGGTTTTTTCCATGTTCAGTTTTAGGAGGCGGGAGGAAAAGAAGGTGGATATGGATGATAGACAGTCTGGGATCCGGTAGAGTAGAGAGTTGACATCTGGGCCGGAAATGTAAAAAAAAAAAAAAAATAAAAAAAAAAGTTTTAGGTGTCATCAGCATACAGGTGGTAATGAAAAGCCACGTGATGCTATGGAGACAGACCCATGGCCAAAGGATGTAGATAGAGAAGAGTAGTTGGCCCCGACTTAGGACCCCTGGAAGGACACCAAACAGAAGAGGGGCAAGATGAGGAGGTGGTGCGAGAGTGAGAGACACTGAATGTCAGATCAGTGATGTATGAGGAGATCCAGGAAAGGGACAAGTCCATGATGCCAAGGCGAGGGAGGAGAATTTGTTAGAAGGAGTGAATGGGTCGACCAGTGAGTCAAAGGCAGAAGACAGTTCTAAGAGTATAAGAGTCAGAGTAGTGGCATGAGGTTTGGCCGTTACTAGAGTCGTTGGTGACTTCTTGGTTAGGGCAGTTTCAGTTTCAGTAGATTGGTGGAGTGGAAGCCAGATTGCAGTGGGTCAAAAGGCGGGTGTGAGTTGGTGGAGCAGATGGGGAGCGACAGTTGAAGATGGACATGCTGGACCTCAAGGAGTTTAGGAGGCGAATGGAAGCAGTGAGAGAGGGCGATAGTTGGACTGAGAGTAAGGGTCAAGAGGTTGCGCTTTCTTTAAGGATGGGTGTGCATCGGTAGTGTGTTTAAAGAATGAAGGGAAATGATGCCAGAGGTTAATGGATAGATTTTAGAGGATGGGTGAGGGCTGGGATGATAACAGCATAAAGTCAGGGCTTGAGGTGGAGATGGCATTGGGTCAAGTATTACAGTCGTGGTTGAGGCTGGATTTGAACAGTAGAGAACCGATGAGCGTGTCATGAGTGCTCAGGAAGAGAAGCAATGTTTAGTGGGGAGTAGAGATGAGTAGGTGTAGAGGTGGGCCTGTGGAGCTGGCACTCAAGAATATGGAGGTAGGCGGACGGGGGAAATACAGGGTTGATGCTTTGTCTGATGCAGATTGATCTTATTTAGGAAGTGTGGTGCAAATCATCTGCTGAGAGGAGATATGGGCGGAGTGGGGGGCTGTGTGGACGAGGTGAACATTGATGGTCTTATAAAATGTTATGACTTCCCATTAATAGGGGTGTACCAATGTTTGACAGTAACTTTTGAGGTTGTATAGTTTAGTGTAATAATCGATAAAATCATCAGCTTATAGATTGGGGTTTTGCTTCTATCTACCATTTGTTATGTTACAGTTGACCTATGCTCTGTCAACCATTCGAGCGGAAGCTACTGCAGTCACGGCTGGTTTAAGGCTTCTGTCAGGAAAGTCAAAAACTGTAGCG
>JAODAL010020873.1:0-68401 GCA_025379985.1 Phyllomedusa bahiana | reverse complement strand
TTTTAACCCCCCCCCCCAAAACATCGACTTTTCTTGCGGCCCCTGGGAAATTTTAATTTGCCCACCCTGGTCTATGGAGAACGTAGGCATATTACCTAAACCCTCTCAATGAGCCATACCAATTTTTGCTCTGGACAGTTTGGCTACGTACTGACAATGTATTTTTAATGTTACATTCTCTGCAGCAAAATCTGTGGCCTTACCCAACCTGGTTTAATAAGTTATAGACACATGATGGTTATCCGAGTCATAGGCTGGACTTGTCTTTAAGAGGAAGCCCTAAAATGAGCGATGTTGATGTTGGATATACTTGCAAGTCTATGAACCATTGACTGAAACATTTTTTTACTATTTCTTTTACAGTCGAGTATTGATTTCCACTGATGTCTGGGCAAGAGGTTTGGATGTTCCGCAGGTTTCCCTTATCATTAACTATGATCTTCCCAACAACAGAGAATTGTATATCCACAGGTATGTTATCATCTATGTGCAAACAGGTTAAAGAAACATTCTGGCAAATTTATTTATTTTTTTTGAAAGTTTAATGCTAACTCCCCAGCAATGTTCTAGCAGTGTCGTTTTTCATCCCAGCTCAGTTGCATCCATACATTTTATACAGTTTCATTATGGGCAGTCTGGTCACCAGTCCAGAGCTTACTCTCCAATACAGATAGATCAGTCTCTTATGTGTTCATGGCTTCCTGTAAGCTTTAGGACTAGATGCATGGAGTAGTGCTAAAGATATAATCTTTGCCCAATTTTGAGAGACCAAGAGTGCAGCGATACTGGGCAAGTTCCTTCAGTGGCTGTAGTGTTCTAAAATGCCTTTTTTTTTTTTTTTTTTTTTTAAACATATTTTATTGGGTACAAATCCAGCAACATGAGAATACAAGGATTGAAACTGAGTGAACATTATCTGAAAGTGTCACAGAAAAAGTACCAGTTTAAACATTAGTATAATAAAGATATAAAGAACATAGATGAGGGAATGGGGCCAGTAAATTATCGCATATCAGACAGGGCCAGAAAGGGAAACAGGGGGCTGTGGTTGCAGTCTACCCAATGACCTCTAAAATGCCTTTGAACAACATTGCCTGGTAAAAATACATTGGGGCAAACTTATCAATGCTAATACTTAGTGTGAACTTACACTAATCAGTCTAAAAATGCATCACGTTTATTAAAGTGATGATAAATCTGGCGCATGTTGAGACTGTCTAGTGTAAGTTTGCGTCTTCTATTTCTTGGCTTGCTTCATGCCATCAATTGTATCAAAACTTGTGCGCTTTTTTTTTTTCTTGCTGTACGGTGTTGCACACTAGACCATACCCTTTCTTGGAAAGCCGGCCCTTTTTTTTGTCAAACGAGGCACAGAAATTACTAGAAATTGTCTAAAACACCCGGACAGATTTATCAATACTGTCTAATTCTAAGGGCTTGTTCACATGGAGTTTTCTTTCCGTGTTACAAGCGCTTTGTAGATCTGTCTTGGGGACTGACAGATCAACCCCAAGACGGATCTAAACAATTAGCAGTGACTTTATCACTGCTCGCTATTAGGAAGATGCAGCGGCGTTCAGATGAGAGATCGCCGCTGCGTGTTTCCATAGCGCCGCTTGGGTCCGTCTTGCAAAGAATTGACATGCAATTCATTGCAAGACGAACCCGAGCGGCGCTTTTTAGTGGAAAAGGAGCTATTCCTTCCTTTAGAAGTACGAAAGGGTTAAATGGTGAGGTTAGAAATCAGGTTTTTAATAGTGTGTATAGAGGTTAAAAGTTATACATATAAAAGTTACGTTTTAGTGTTTTACAGATAGAGAACTGATAGTTTGTTTGCCTATGGCAAAATAGTAAATTTAGTGACTGTATAAGTACTCCCCAGGCTCCATTGGATCACTGTCATGAACTGCGGCAATCAAAGGGTTAAGCAGCAGGGATCGAAGGCTTCTGTCGGTCCCTGACTTTCAGAGGCTGCTCTAGGAACGGAGCTTTTAACTACAGCTCCATTCCTAATGCAAAAACACCCCTGTCTGCAGCAGCGTCTTTTGGCATCGCCGCTGCAGACAGAAGACCTGCACCGCTTGACGTCAAGTCAATGGGTGATCGTTAAGGGGTTGACATGGTGGCATAGCTCATTTATTTTTCTGTAGGATTATACACTTATCTCTTCTTCTCTCTCTTGTACGTAGAATCGGTCGTTCAGGACGCTATGGAAGGAAAGGTGTTGCAATTAACTTCGTAAAGAACGATGACATCCGTATTTTACGAGACATTGAGCAGTACTACTCCACTCAGATTGATGAAATGCCCATGAATGGTATGTATTATCGTAGTCAAAGGGTCGCCCACTTGAACAATTTCTATGTGACTTGCCTGCTCCATTATTGGTGCTCCTGCTTGTGAGGGCAGCAATGAGATAATAGATATTTGTAATTTTTGTTGCCGTTAAACCATAGGTTTACCTGCAAATTGTAAATTAGAGTAATGACCATTATATCTGTCAAATCATTACTAGTTATAGGACGGATGAGCAGTTCACACAACCCATAAGTTGAGGGCTAATGACCAGTGACTACTTGAATATTTTTTCACTAATGGTGTTTTTAATGTTGTTTCTTCCACAGTTGCTGATCTGATTTAAAGAGCGGGATTTCTGTATAGAAGGATTGTATGGAATGATTGACCAACATGTTTTATTTTTGGCCAGATTTCATTTGTAGAGCGGATTTTACTGTTGTGATCTTTTTACCTTTTTATTAAATGCTTCAGTACAATGAGCAAAGCATCCCATTGTAAACCACTGTACATACATTTGGTGAATTTTCAATAAAAAAAAATATAAATCCCTTTCATGGTGTGATGTTAGCTATGTCTTCATAATACTGTGCTGCGCACCCACTCTTTCATATACTGTACAATATCTTCAAAAAATAAATGGAAATGTACCAAAGTTATCCTCATGATTTTGTAATTGGTAGTCCAAAGTAATACAACAATACAACTTTGTTTTTCATGTTACATGTTGTAATTTAAAGAAGAAACAGAATAAACCGCATTTGCAGCAATAAAGGCCCCCCCCCCCCCCTCCTAATGAATACATGGTTGCACACCCTTTGGCATTGATGACAGCCTCCAAATGTTTCTTGTAGTCATCTATTAGCTTCTTGCACTTCTCTTCTGATATTTTCTCCCACTCTTCCTTTGCAGTTTGTTCAAGGTCTTGAATGTTTGCAGGGTTTTTTCTCAATGGCAGATTTCCGCTAACCCCAAAGATTTACTACAGGGTTGAGGTTAGGACTCATTGCTGGCCATTTTAAAATAATCAATTTTTTCTTTTTCCACCATTCCTGGGCACTTTTGGATGTGGGCTTTTGTTCTTGGTCTTGCTGGAGGACCCGTGATCTTTGATTCAAACCAAGTTTTCTTACACTGGGTAGGACATTGCTCTCTAAAATCTCTTGATAATTCTCCGATTTTAGGATTCCTGTGATACAGTCAAGGCTTCCATTACCAGATGCAGCAAAGCAGCCCCACAACATTATCGATCCTCCACCAGGCTTAACTGTTGGTGAGATGTTCATTCCTTATAAGCTTTATTGCGCCATCTCTAAACAAACTATTGCTTAGCATCGCCAAAAAGCTCATCTGTCCACAGAACATTTTCCCAGAAGGATTGTGGTTTGTTAAGGTACTCTTTGGCAAAGATCAGTTGTTTCTTTTTAGTCTTCAGCAATGGTTTCTTCCTCGGTCTTCACCCATAAAGCTCGGTTTGGTTTTTAGGGTGGGTCTACACGCCAAATGACAAAAAAACACACTTTTTTTCTTTCCTTTTTGTGCAGAAGCATTAAAGGGGTTTTCTCATCACTGGCTTTCGCAGACTTGAGCTGTTCTTTTACAGCTTCAAAAGCAGGGGCGTCTCTTCCCCCACTGAAGAGTTGTGACATAATCATTCTGTGTGTGCAGTGGGACAGAGAAGATGTTACAGCTCTGCAGACCTCCTGCAATGGTTCTCATGGCTGCAGAGCGGTCACCTGCCTCCCAGGCTGCACAAGCTCCTTGTAACCAGAACAGCTGTATTGCTGTAAGCCGTTATACATACAGTTTGAACAAGCTGAAACAAGTATGAGGTATGCACGCTACCCCCTCCCCCACCTCTGTTATCATACAGGAGGTAGGAGACAGACTGTATAAGGCTGTGTTATATGGGGGGGGAGGGGGGGGGAGGAGTGAATCTAGCAGCTAGAGACTCGGTAATTGTCCAGATTCTTTACAAAGAGTTGAGATAGGAGCATAGAGAAGCTGAGGCAGCTAGTTTCACTTTCAATTTACAGAGCTGAGAGGGAAATAAGCACAGATTGCAGGCAGCCAATCACAGCACAGTTGTGTCCCAACAGTGCTGAATGAAATATTGGACAGCCAATCACAGAAAAAGGGGTGTGGCCCAACCAACTGCTGTAGAAATAGCTATAGATGCGCAGATTAGCTCATATCTGCTATACTAAGTGATTTAGGTAATGCAAACCAATTGCAAAAGTGTTTACTTTTTACTGTCCCAATCATTACAGATATGATCTTTGTAGCGCGAAAACCCCTTTAAATTGCTGTGGATTTCTGTAAAAAAAAAGTGCCAAAGAGTCTGGCAGCTTACATAGACTTCAATAGTAAATTTTCTGCCCTTTCTGTTTTTGCAACATGTTTCCCAAAAAAATGACCTGGAGCAGAAAAACAAAAGTTTTTTTGGAGAGTAGAGAATGTTTTTACTATTAAAGTTTGAGATCTGTTTTCAGTGGTTTCTGAAAATGGAAAAACACCAAAAAAACTGACTGAAAACGTGTGCAGTGGAGACATAGCCTTAGTGTGTGGTTTATGGTACTTATTGAAACCATGACCCTAGACCAGGGGTGTCAAACTCGTTTTCACCGGGGGCCGCATCAGCCTCACGGCGTACCTTAAAGGGCCGACAAATTTTAAACTATTTGTAGTAAGGGAAAGCCCCAGGGTTAAAAATTTTAATTTTGGGAATTTGTTTTTTTCCCCCCCCCAAAAGTAATATTTTTTTTTTTTTTTTTTTTTTTTTTTTTTTTTTTTTTTTTTTTTTTTTTTTTTTTTTTTTTTTTTTTTTTGCCCATCAGCCAGGTACATAAGCCCATATAGAACCAGGAGATGCCCCATAAAGCCCCCATGTCAGATGCCCCAGTTAGGTCCCTCAGTAGCCAGAAGCATATGCCCCAGTCAGCCAGGCATATGCCCCAGTAAGCCAGGAGATGCCCCAGTAGCCCCTAGTAGCCATGAGATGCCCCAGTAGCCAGGCAGATGACCATAGCCCCCAGTAGCCACGCAGAGGCCCCATAGTCCCCCAGTAGCCAGGCAGAGGATGCAGTAGCCACGCAGATGCCCCATAGTCCCCCAGTAGCCAGGCAGATGGCCCATAGCCCCCAGTAGCCAGCAGATGCCCCATAGCCCCCTCAGTAGCCAGGCAAGATGCCCCAGTAGCCCCAGGCCAGATGCCCCAGTACCCCCTCCAGTAGCCAGGCAGATGCCCCAGTAGCCCCTCAGTAGCCAGGCAGAGAGTAGCCCCAGTAGCCAGGCAGATGCCCCAGTAGCCTCAGTAGCCAGGCAGATGCCCCAGTAGCCCCCTCAGTAGCCAGGCAGAGGCCCCCGTAGCCAGGCAGAGTCCCCAGTAGCCAGGCAGAGGCCCCAGTAGCCCCCTCAGTAGCCAGGCAGAGCCCCAGTAGCCACTCAGTACAGGCAGAGCCCCAGTAGCCCCTCAGTAGCCAGGCAGATGGCCCAGTAGCCCCCTCAGTAAGCCAGGCAGAGCCCCAGTAGCCCCCCAGTAGCCAGGCAGATGCCCCAGTAGCCCCCTCAGTAGCCCGGCAGAGGCCCCAGTAGCCCCCTCAGTAGCCAGGCAGAGGCCCCAGTAGCCCCCTCAGTAGCCAGGCAGAGGCCCCAGTAGCCCCCTCAGTAGCCAGGCAGAGGCCCCAGTCGCCCCCAAAGTAGCCAGACAGAGGCCCCAAGCACCCCCAGGAGCCAGGCAGAGCCCCAGTAGCCCCCTCAGTAGCCAGGCAGAGGCCCAGTAGCCCCCTCAGTAGCCAGGCAGAGGCCCCAGTAGCCCCCTCAGTAGCCTGTCAGTGGCCCCATTGTCCCCCAGTAGCCAGGCAGAGGCCCCAGTAGCCCCCTCAGTAGCCAGGCAGAGGCCCCATAGTCCCCCAGTAGCCACGTAGAGGCCCCATAGTCCCCCAGTAGCCAGGCAGATGATGCAGTAGCCCACCACAGATGCCCCAGTAGCCCCTCAGTAGCCAGGCAGATGCCCTACCCCTCAGTAGCCCCCTCAGTAGCCAGGCACAGATGCACCCAGTAGCCAGGCAGATGCCCCGAGTAGACCAGGCAGATGCCCCATAGCCCCCTCAGTAGCCAGGCAGATGCCCAGTAGTCCCCTCAGTAGCCAAGGCAGATGCCCCAGTAGCCAGCCCCTCAGTAGCCAGCAGATGCCCCAGTAGTCCCCTCCAGTAGCCAGGCAGATGCCCCAGTAGCTCCCTCAGTAGCCAGGCAGATGCCCCAGTAGTCCCCTCCCCCCAGTAGCCAGGCAGATGCCCCAGTAGCCCCTCAGTAGCCAGGCAGATGCCCAGTAGCACTCCCTCATATCAGTAGCCAGGCAGATGCCCCCTAATGATTATAAAATTAAAAAACAGCTACTTACCTCGTGTCCGTGCAGCGCGGTCCGGTTCGGGAGCTGTGTATGGTGTAAGCAGCGTGACGTCACGCCGCTTACGCCCTCACGCAGCTCCCAGAGATCTCCTCGGCGAGGAGACCCAGCGTCACAGGGGCGTGAGCAAAGTGGCGCATCACGCCCCTGCGACGCACGTATGTACAGCGCTCACGAGCGTTCTACATACAAAGGGAGAAGGTGGGAGGAAACGATCCCTCCTGCCTTCTCCCTGTACTAGCTGACTGACTCCGCACGGCTGTGGTAAAACAGCTGTGCGGAGTCAGGGAGATCGCGGGCCGGATGTGGCCCGCGGGCCTTGTGTTTGACACCTGTGCCCTAGACTGTTCCAGGTTGGCCTTCAGGGCTTTGGATGTTTGACGTGGTGTGTTTTTTCCACCATCCGCACCAACCTTCAAATACATATCTTGTCAATTTTCCTCTTTCCCCCACATCCAGGGAGGTTCTTGACGGTTCCATGCTTGGCAAAATTCTTGATAACCTTGCACACTGTCAAAACTGGGATAGCAAGGTCTTTGGAGATGGCCTTATACCCTTCTTGTATTTCCTAACAATAGCCATTCTGATGTCTTCAGACAGCTCTTTGGCAGAATGGTAAAGACAAAAGGAACAGAGCCTAACGTGGCTTATTTAAACACAAGTCCTCATTCATTGGTTAATTTGTTGCATAGAAACTGAATTTATTACAGGTGATTCTCATTTGTGATTTACCACAGGCAATTCCACATGTTTTTCCATACTAATTTAAATGTAAATGTAAAAATACCAGGGTCACATCAAGCTTTGGGTTTTTCCATTTTTCCCTTCCATTGTTTTTTGTTTTAACTTGTTTATCATTTGCTCTTTTGTATTTAACACGAGGGCTCTATACGAAAAAGCTGTTTCACTTGATTCATTTTTTTCAGGAGATATTCCACATTATGTACTTCAACTTCATGGATGCGAATAATAATGTGCAGCACTGTACGTTTTTTTTTTTTGGTTCAGGCAGATTCCAAATTGGTGAATCCTCTGGTAGGCCCCTGTTCTGACAAAGCGGGGCCTGCCGCCAGAGGTATTTGGGCCCGGCCTGCACATCATGCCTAGGAACGCTCGGGTACTGTGTTCCGAGCGCTCACAGGAATGTCTGTGTGGGCGCTCTGCTCCGCTATTCTGCCTAGTAGGTCTAAGGCCATAGGCTTCACACCTACTAGGAGTCGGCCCTGTGTCATCACACAGGCAGCGCAATGTTGTCAAAATCTCCCCCCCCCCTGGCCCCCTTGCTTCATGGGAAAGCCCGGCAGTAAAAGCCGGACCGCCGCACGTTATTGGAAAACGCAAAATGTGAGTGGATTTATTTATTTTTTTTACTTAATTGGGACAATCTACCTTTTTTGGGGCCGGCTACTGGGGGGCAGGGCTATTTGGGCTATCTCAGGGAAGTTTCCCTGCTATCCTTTAGGAAACTCCCTAGCTACTGGGGGAAATTTCCCTTGCTCCCTACTCATGAAATACTTTTTTCTGTAATTTTAAGGCCCCCCCTTTGGATTGTGGGACGAGTGTTGTATCCATTTTTTTAAAAGAAAAGCCTTTGAGGAATGTGTTGGGTTTTTATTTAAATAAAGTGTTTTCGTTTTCGGTGTTTTTTTTTTACCACTATTTTTTAAGTGTTCGTAATGAGGGGTTTACAGATGTCTCTCATTACTAGCACTGAGGGTTGGGCAGCCAGCGTGGGGTTTTTTTTGTCACCCAAGGGTGACCCAACCCCAGCGAAGTCTATAGAGGCATCTGTCAAAAACCTCTATTTCAAAACTGAAAAAAAAACCTGTTAAAAAAAACAGAGACGGCACAAAAAATACTCTATTTTAATAAAAACTCCACCGACCTCGATGACCATTGTATTAAAGAAATGGTTCAAAACTGGGGTTTCAGAAATCCATCAAAGTCCAACTGGGAAATCTGTAGAAAAAACAAACACTACAAAAAGCAAGACAGTCCTGAACTCCATTCCCTGCACCATCTAGAGATCATGCCTGCGGCTGATCTGCTGGGTGTAGGGGAAGGAGTTCGGACCACACAATATGATTCTGAGGGGTACAGACCAAAGCTGTAGCACAATCTCCAGGGGGTTTTTCCCAAATTTCCTCCCGGAGACTGGCCTCTAAAATTTTGGCCTCTACTTTCACTCCCACTTGTGGGAAGTTTGTACAAAGTTGGGAAAAGTAAAGAGTTGCTAGAAAAGTGAGGATTCTAAGAAACTTGTGCCCAAATCTGCAGGGACGAGTGTTGGCCGGGAGAAGTCAGCATGGTGGTGTGGATCAGATGGAGAAGAAATGGGAACGTGACCGACTCATAAGAGAAACGTCACCTGTGAGTCACTTAATATAACTGAACTGTAATAACTTATGTGTGAAAAGTGTAATGGTTTATATTCAGTACTGATGTGACGGTATTATTCAGTATTATTCAGTCAGTATGTGATCATGGTGTGGGGGTATAATTCAGTCACTATGTGGTCATGATCAGGGGTGTAGCTAAAGACTCATGGGCCCGGGTGCAAAACTTAAAGGGGTTTTGCCACGAAGTAAAATTGATGTGGGAAGTTTGAAAATTAAAAAAAAAAAATTTTCAATTCATCATTATTAAAATTCTGCACTTTGTTTTTGATTTAGCTGCTCCTTTTGTGATCCATTGTTTACCGATCATCTACAGGGGATCGACCAGTGAGGGGATGAGCGCCTCAGTTCTGGTTTCACAAATGCTCAGACATCACTCTCTTCTCAGGTACCATACTGGAGTGTTCAAACCCCGGGTGCTGTCATTCTTACTCTGTCCTTTGGAACTAGTTAGTATTAAGTCAAACAGTGCAAATAAATAAAAAAGGAACCTCCAATCAGGTCTGTGCATTGGATAAAGAGAAAAAAAATTACCAGGTTTGGTTCCTGCAGGGATTTGAAACAGAGGACCCTTGTGCTGTATTAAAGCAAAAAACATTACCTCTGAGCTACAGAGTAGCTGCTTGCATTTCAGTATATAAACGGACCTGTCTTTGACTATAGAAAGGAAAGGCCTGGTGATGTCATCCTGCTGGGTCACATGATCTGCAATTCAAACAAATCACACACTCCCCTTCTGAGCAACAGAGTGAAACGAGTGGATGCATGGGAGAGGTATGAAAGGATGGGTAGCAGGGCAAATTACCCCTTTAAGGCTTGGGGCCTCCTTAACCTTGGTCAATGGCTTGGACCCCCCCCCCTTACATACTTTGTAACATCAGGTTCCCTACTTGTGCGAGGATATCTGCGTGTTGTGCGCCACGGGAAATTATTTTTTACTTTAAAGGGATTGTCGCTATACAAGAAAAATTTATTTTAAATGGGACCAGATAGTAAAAAAAAAAGAAAAAACTAATTACTGCATCCAAACAAAAGTTACCACTATGTAGTGACTAATACCATCATAGACCAAAGAATTATATTTTACACATCTCACACTTCCTTATTGTGAATAATACCACCATACTGTTACTGACAGTATTCACTAAATCAAGACCTATAATACCGCCACATATCACCATCTTTTACACTTCTAAAGTGACGAACGGCACGATAACGCTATGGACCAACAAATACTGTCTGCATGTCACAACCGAAAAAAAAATACCAAGGCAGATATTGGCAAAAGAAAATAATATACAAAGACCAAATAATACCGCCACATATCACCAGCATATTGAGATTGAATATAAACACTGACTTTTACTGAATATAAAAAACCATTATACTAAAGACCCCTATTACAACCATACAGTGACCATGTTATATTTTAATAGACTACACTTTTATGGACACAGCGATATCAATTATGTGTAACTTTTTCTTATTCTTTTATTTGTAAAAATGGCAAAAGGGGGATGTTTTGAACCTCTTTTTTTAAATTTTGACATCTTTTTTTATTTCACTTGTAGTCCCCTCAGGGTACTCAGCGATAGATAGATAGATAGATAGATATGAGATAGATAGAAGAGAGAGACAACAGGTGTTAGATATGAGATATAGATTCGAGAGAGGACACACACGGGATAGATTGTCGTGTGTGTGTGTGTGACGTAGCGTGCGTGCGTTGCAGTGCTGTGCGTTGACGTGCGTGCGGGTGCGCTGTAATGTGTATATTAAGGTAACTTGAGGAACATGCTGGCAACTTGTAGTTCCAAAGAAGCATGTGTGGAACTATCAGGAAACCTAAATTAACTTACATAGATAGGCTTTAAAGTTTTAAAGACATTCTAGTGTAGTCTGCGAATACAGCTTCCTGCTTCTCAGAGCTGCTGCTGCCTGAGTGAGGGAGCTTAGCGCAGGCAGGGGGATGCGGCAGCTACGATTGTTAAGGTCTATGTGACAATACAACATTGCTAGTGGTGAGGGGTTAGCCCGTGGGCCCCCTGGCTCAGGGGCCCGCTTGCAAGTGCGACCGCTGCGACCTCTGTAGCTACGCCACTGGTCATGATGTGGTATTTGGTCTTACCAGAATTATTGGTAATATTGGCCCTGGGATTTCTGGTTTTGTGAATTTATTTGGGCTAATAAGATTAAAGTTATCACATCGGTCTGCATAAATTAAAGCAAGACTGGGCGGGGTACCGTTCAGATGGCAAAGACAGCGAGGCAAAGTGGTCCCCTAAGATCAACTTCTCTGGTGGGCCCTAGCCACCCCAGTCCGACACTGCATGACACTGTAACACTACCAGGCATCCTACTGGAGCCTATCTTTAGCAAGGCCTAAAAAGCATACAGAGATGTCGGACCTGGAAGCCTTCATTACAGTATCTCACAAAAGTGAGTACATCCCTCACATTTTTGTAAATATATATTTTCTTGGGACAACACTGAAGTTATGACACTTTGTACAATGTAAAGTAGTCAGTGTACTTATAGCAATGTAAATTTGGTGTGCCCTCAAAATAACACAACACAGCCATCAATGTCTAAACCCCTGACAACAACAAAAAGGGAAGTTCAACCCTAAGGAAAGGGACAATTTTGCCAAAGTGTCAATTTTTTGTAGTGGCCACCATTATTTTCCCGCAACTGCCTTGGAATGGAGTTCACTAGTGCTTAACAGGTTGAAGCCACTGGAATACTTCTTCACTCTCATGACATTATGGAGCTGATGGCTGTTAAGAGACCTTGCGCTCCTCCACCTTACGTTTGAGGGTGCCCCACAGATGTTGAATAGGGTTTAGGTCTAGAAAAAAATGCATGGCCAGTCCAGCACCTTTACTCATTTTCTTTAGCAAGGTAGTGGTCATCTTGGAGGGGTGTTTGGGGTTTTTATCATGCTGGAATAACTGCCCCGTGACAATTTTCCAAAGGGAATAGATCATGCTCTGCTTCAGTATATCAGGGGACATGTTGGCATTCATGGTTTCCTCAATGAACTGTAGCTCCACACAGCCAGCAGCACTTATGCAGATCCAAACCATGACACTCCTATCACCATCATTGACTGTAGGCAAGACATACTTGTCTTTGTACTAACCTGGTTGCCGCCCCACACGCTTGCCACCCTCTGAACCAAATAAGTTTATCTTCGTCTCATCAGACACATGACATAGTTCCAGTGATCCATGTCCTTAGTCTGCTTGGCTTTAGCAGACTGTTTGCGGGCTTTCTTGTGCATTATCTTTAGAAGATACTTTCTTCTGGGACAACAGCCATGCAGATCTATTTGATGTAGTGTCATTGACATGCTGACCTCCTTCCCCCTTTAACCTCTGCACCAATTCTAGCAGCAATTATACATCTATTTTGAAAATACTATTTCTGGATAGGATACGGAGCAGGTGCACTGAACTTTCTTGGTCGACCATGGCGAGGCCTGTTCTAAGTGGAACCTGTCTTGTTAAAGGGGTTTTGCCACGATGTAATGTTGACGTGGGATCCTCCAAAATGGGTATTTAATCACTTTTCTAAATATATGTCATTAAAAAAAATTGCAGCCTGGAGTGAGCTACTGCCGCCTTACCTGCCTTAGCTTACTTAAAAGATTGCATTTAGATACGAACAGGCACAGATTGACAAGAGCTGTGGCAGAGCGTGAGCAGAGCACCCATTCTTATTCTGATGATGAGGAGCTGAGATAGGAAGAAGCTTTCAACGGCACCAGGTTGAAATATGTTGTGTTTTGTTTACAGTATTTCAATAGTTGTGAGCGGTGTATAGTGTTTATTATCTGAGTAGATCAGTGCTTATCTGATCGGATAGGACCAATGAAGGGCTTTCAAGAGGAGTGAAGGAGCTTTCAAGCTGCTGTGGAGAAAGAGTTGTCGTTTGTATACAGAATCAACTAGGTGTGGTTTATTTGAGTGAACATTTCACACGATCCCTTATGCATGGCTCTGTGCTCTGGCTGTCTCTCTCTCTCTCAGCATTGCTTTGTTTACATTTCCTTCTTAGCCGATAAGGCACGTCCTTGCAAAACCCCTTTAAACCTCTGTATGGTCTTGACCATCATCCTGCAGCTCAGTTTCAGGGTTTTGGCAATCGTATAGCGTAGGCCATCTTGATGTAGAACAACAATTTTTTTTTTCAAATCCTCTTTGGCATGAGCTGCCTTGTTGAACTTCCAGTGTCCAGTATGAGAGAGTGAGAATGATCAAACCAAAACTAACACACCTACTCCCCATTCACACCTAAGAACTTGTAACAGTAACGAGTCAAATGACACTGTGGAGGGAAAATGTCATATTGAGCACAATTTTTCACTTAGGCGAATACTCACCTTTATTGTCAGTGCTTTAGACATTGATGGCTGTGTGTTGCGTTATTTTGAGGGCACATCAAATTTACACTGTTCTACAAACTTTAGATTGTATCAAAGTGTCATATCTTCAGTGTTGTCCCATGAAAAGATATAATGCGATATTTAAAAAAAAAAAAAAATATGCGGGATGTACTCCCTTTTGTGAGATAGTGTAGGTCCCCAGCTATCTCGCAAACCCCTTGGCTGTCTGGGAACAAATTCAAGGGATGCTAGTGGGGTGAAGGAAACCACCACCTCTTAAACCCAATTACATGCTATGGTCACTATTCACTGTGGCATCTTGGGGTTTAAACAGCTTGGATCTGAGGTATGTCCACGCTTGTCCATTAGAGCAGGGTCCTGGCTGTCATCAGTCACCCAAGACCCTACTTCATCCAGCACAAGACAGTGATGCCAGCTCACTTCTGCCCCGCTGACCAAAGACACAGTGTGGATCTTAAGCGGTTAATATATTTCCCTCTAAGATTAAAGGGGTTGTCCAGCAGTGAAAAGTTAATCATACACAAGGCCAGTAGAGGGAAGAAAAGTTGTGTTTACATATTGCTTGCTGCTTTGAAGCTTTGGAAATAGGAGAGGCTTGTGCTCCACTATTGAGGCCCTCAAGTGTCAAGAAGAGGAGTTAGATTATTTTCTACAGACCTTGTGATATATTTCAGGTGTTTGCTTTTATTTTTTCTTTTCTGGTATTTTTTTGTCCCTAAGAAAGGTCTTAAATCAGTGTTTCTTAACTCCAGTCCTCAAGACCCACCAACAGGGCATGTTTTCAGGATCTCCCACAGAATGCACTGACAATATCATCACCTGTGCAATGCTGAGGAAATCCTGAAAAATTAAATGAATGCGTTAAAACCTGCTATACTCTTACCGACATGGAGATTTTTTTTTATGTTACTTGGGATTTTTTTTTTTTTTAAAGTCTTTTTATTAAACTTTTTATAATTATTTTGTAGTCCCACTAGCAGACTTAAACATGCAATCAATTGATTGCTCATATAATACAACGCTTTACTTATGTTGTGCATTATATTATACCTGTCGGTGTTATACTGACAGGCATCTTACTTGACTCTACCTCTGGCAGGACCTAAAAAGCAAGCACAGAATTTAGACCTGGAAGACTTCCTTAGGTCCCCAGCTACCATGCAAACCCCTCAGCTTCTTGGGCACACATTGTAGGGGATGCTAATGGGGTAAGAAAAGGAACCACCTCCCTCTAAAACCACTTAGATGCAATGGTCACTATGCACTGTAGCATCTAAGGGGTTAAGTAGCTTGGATCTTCAGTCTATCCACACTCTGATGGCAGGGTCTTAGCTGTCATCAGACACCTGTGCTGCTGCTTTATCCAACACAGGACACATGCCAACTAATTTTTGTCCTGCCGACAAAAGGCTTATCATGGGTTGTCCTTTAGGGGTTAAAATATAACCTCATTTATCCAGTATGTGAAACACTGAAAAATAAAATTCCAAACAGGAAAAGTATTTTTTTTGTCATTTCACATCCCTTTAAAATTGGAATACAAGTTGCATGTATCCCAAAATGATACCAATAAAGAGTACATACACTTCAGCCCGCAAAATTGCTCCCTCACTCAGGTCCATATGCTTCTGAGACCATACGGATACTGAAGTCTGGCAGGGACCCTGAACTGACCCAGTCTTATAGGCCCATATTGTTTTTCAACCAAGACTAGAAGATATCGACAAAAATATTAGCAGACCGCCTACAGATGATACTGGGACCCTTGTTGTCAGTCTCGGAAATGGGTTTCCTGAGAAACAAAC
This sequence comes from Phyllomedusa bahiana, assembly GCA_025379985.1. Lineage (NCBI taxonomy): Eukaryota > Metazoa > Chordata > Amphibia > Anura > Hylidae > Phyllomedusa > Phyllomedusa bahiana. The sequence continues at coordinate 53,089 of JAODAL010020873.1, read as the reverse complement.
ATTCTACCATGGAGATTCGAATGGCAGTAGCCACCACCACACCGTACCATGATTGTATTGGACCAAAACTGATGCTCCTCAGTTTAGACGCAGAGAAACCGTTCAACTCTATGTCCTGGCAATTCTTAAACCAACTCTTAACACAGGCTTTGGTGATATTTGGAAATTGAACCCTGCAAGTACGCCAACAGGTCTTGAAAACCCTTCAAGTAGCCAAATAACTTTCGTAAGGCAAAATTCAACTTTCTTAATTTTGGTCTGGCCAAGTTAACAAAAGGGGGAGAAATATGGGGGAAAAATGGAGCTTATTTTTTGGGAAAAAAAAACCAAGGTGCAGCTTTCTAAAAAAACTGTGTCCCTTTCAAAAAATTTTCAGATAGAGATTTGTCCCAGTGTTAGCAACAATACAAGGGCTTAAAAAAAAGGACCAAAGCACCACCCAGGCTTTGGTGATTGATTTAGGAACATTAAGAATCAATGCCAGACATACGCCAACACGTCCTTGACAATAAACAACCTTCAACCTAGCTCTATACATATTTGTAGAGGAACATGACAAGGCCGCCCTCTATCTCCCTTCTCTTCAATACATCTACTGAGACATCTGAAAACAATCACCCCTCTTGAAGGAATACAAATTGGATTTCACAACTAAAAATATCATCTTTTGCAGACAACACACTGCTTTAGGTCACCAACCTGAAACGAGCGTTATCAAAAACAATGGGCAACCTTCAGGACTACAGCTCCTAGTCAGGCTCTTTCAACCTCAATTAGACTTCACACTACACATTTAACTGGAGAACCAACTCCCTTACATACATGGGAGTTCAGATCCCTAAAAAATGCAATCTTTTATATAAGGATAACATACACCCTTTTCCCACGCAAATAGAAAATCTATTGGCCACATGGAAAAGACGGACATTATCCCCACTGGGAAGGGCAAACTTAAAGGGGTTTTGCCAAGAAGTGATTTCCTCACCTAACAGGCAGAACTGTCCTCTTGAGCCTTGAAAAAAGGGGCGTTGTGTTTTTGTGTTTAAAAATACAAGTGCCTCCTCCAATGCTGCATCGCACCACCTCCCATGCACACTCCCGAGGCTGATATTTAGTCTCTGTAGTTGAGCAAACATTGTTTGGCTAAACCACAGGTTTTTCTTTCTCCCTCTTATCTGCTCAGGAGAGAAAATAAGATTCAAGCAGGCAGTTCAGGAACTGTTGCAGGGGGGAAGGGAGGAGGGCTGAGCAGGGGGCGTCTGCATGTTTACTCAGATAATTACAATACAACCAGCAGATTCTCTATACAGCACACACAGGCTTTGTTCTTTCCCTCCCTTCATGTGCTCTGCCATCAGATAAGAAGTGCAAACAACGCAAGAGCAGCCAGATCAGCTCCTGGTCATAGCTAATGTAAACAGTCAGAAAAATAAGAGCATCTAAGCAACGATGCAGCTCTCAGAGGCCACACTTTTTTTAATCACACATATTTAGAAAAGTGATTAAATACCCATTTTGCAGTATCCCATGTCAACATTAGATCGTGGCAAAACCCCTTTAAGTAAAATCGGCATATTTCCCAAACTTTTATAGCTCGTCCAATTGTTACCAATATATCTCTGATATATTGAGCTACGGTCAATAAATTCCCTGTTCTGGAAATTTATCTGGAGCAACCGCAGACCAAGTATGACTGTTTTGAATCAACATCACGCTCATGGGAGAATCAGTTTTCCACAGATTCAGCTATACAATCTGGCAGCCCAACTTAGAACCATTGGGGACTAAGTGGCTAAAGTTAAAACATTTGCACATCCTACACTGGATCAACAATTTGTGCCGGAGGTCACTTGTTTATCTCCTACATCTTCCGTATAAAGAACCCCTTTCACAGATTATGCAAAACCCTCTTATGATGGCCACATGGCAAACATGGACAAAAACCACACCAAATAACACCCTGAATACTCTACTCCTACTTTTGGTGGGCAACCCAAATTTCCACAATGGGAGGGCACATGAGCGATTCTGATCATGGCACTCTGGAGCCATACACAGGATTATAGAACTAATAGATAAGGGAACCAAACACCCATATCTTTTAATGAAGCCAGGCTCAAACACTCCGTAATAGTTCCCACCCTTTCTACTACCTACAATTTTGCAGTTATATACATACGGTCGTCAGATAATTGGGGGATAAGGACTGGGATGACCCTTTTCTACATGTCACTGCTGGTTGACAATACGTCTAATCACAAGATTTTACAACTTACCAAGATCCTGCTTTTACACATGGACATTACATACTGGACCAAAAAGCTTTACTGGCTTACTCCGGACATCTTGATCACATCATTCTGGGGTATATCTACCTGCTGTAGAAGATTCCCTATGGGTCATAAATGTCTGAAATGTGACACCTAACATGTCGAATTACTACACTGTTTGTGGTCATGTGAAGATGTCAGATCCTTCTGGTTGCATATACACTTGCTTGTAACTACACATCTGCTACACTATTGCCCCAAGTACCCTCTTTAGCATTCTCTCGCTGGAATACATATATTATCCCAAGTCACATAAGACTCCTGTGTTAAGTCAGCAGCAGCACGAACGTCCATCCTTCAGTTCATATTTTCAGAATGGATTGAAGCCATAATGAACAAAGAAAAACAAGTAATGTACTTTTATCTGGTGTTGGAAACCTGCATTACAATTCTTCCAGCACACATTCTAAACTAAACACATTCGAACTAAATAAAAAAACAACCTGTTTTTGATCAACAACATGGTACCTGGAAAACCAACTCTTTTTCTTCCCCTGGCTTTGTTCTTAAGAGACAAGTCTATGAACTCCAATGACTGACATAATGGATAAATATTGTCGCACTGAATGTTATGGATAGAACTTAATGCTGGACTCATACTAGTCATCCAGCCCTGTATGTAGATTTGGTTTGCCTGGTTTGGTTTGCAACGTTTATTTTGTTTCGACTCTAATTAAAATGGTTTTGTCAACCGAGGCGTGACGCGACACATATTAATGGAACTTTCATATCATTTCCACCTGATTGGAGACTAAACAAAGTCTATTGAGACTGTCACATGATCTTTTTCTATGTGTATACTTGTTATCATGGTATGTTTTCTATAGATTTTGTATTCTAAAATTTAAAATAAAAACAGATTTGAAAAAATAAGATTGGCCGCAGAAAATGGCGCTGAAGCACACATTTATGAAATACAGAATGTTAGTACTGTTGAAAAATACAAGAACATAATGAAAACCCTTCATATTCGTATTGTTGAAACTGTATCACCCTAAATACAAATAACACATAATTTATACAAAAGCGAGAACATCATAAAAACAAAACATGGTGCAAGTGTTTATTTTTGGTTTCCCATCATATTCTATGATACGGTCAATGGCAACATCTGGTCTCGCAAAATAAAAGCTCTATACAGATGGAAAAATGTTTTAAAAAAGTTACGGCTCCTGGAAGGAAAAAGAAATGAAGAGTCTTATTAGCACTAGCTGTAAGTTAGGGGTTAAATTCAGAAATATGGCCACAAAATCAGCATGTCACTTGTAGATGCTGCAAAGGGTAAAATTCTTTAAAGAGTGATTTTGCAAGTAACTCTGCAGCATCACACACTATGTTACTGTAATATTAGTAGAATGGGACGTGACGGGTTGATCATTGCAGATTTAGCATCTGGAATGCGGATACATTATTCAGTAGCGGTTTACAATACCTGTATGTAGTCAAGAGTGAGGACTCATTTTTGTGATGCCTCTAGAGGAATTAGTCTAATCAATTTTAGCCATCATGAGGTAGACAAGTGTGGCTAGCAAGTTGGTCTCCCTTTGGAAGTAGGGAAACAGGTCAAGTCCTGCCGTGCAGGTTATGCAGGCCGATAACATTCTTATGATAAAACAAGGAATGAGTACCTGAGAAATACTTACAGTGCCTTGCGAAAGTATTCGGCCCCCTTGAACTTTTCAACCTTTTGCCACATTTCAGGCTTCAAACAAAGATATAAAATGTTTATTTTTTAGTGAAGAATCAACTACAAGTGGGACACAATTGTGAAGTGGAACAAAATTTATTGGATATTTTAAACTTTTGTAAAAAATAAAAAAAATGAAAAGTGGACCGTGCAAAATTATTCGGTTGTCTCGCTACAATGATTGGGTTTTAATTAAAAGATCTTTAAAAAACAAGCAGCTTTGCAATATATGTTCATTACAAATGTCCTACTGATTATGAGTTATCCCTGTTAGTAGGAGTACATCAGCTTCTCCAATCTCTATAGCAGTGGACCTGTTGATCTTTATCTCACAGCTGTCAGGTCTGATGACTCATCACCTTCAGAATACAGGTCAGAGCACAGAGCCCCTCCCTCACAGAATGCTTCTGTAGTGGAGGGAGGGGGAGGGCTCTGGCTTCTGTGTCTGTGCTGCCTGGATTAACCCTGTGTGTGCCTGCTTCCTCCTGTTCTCTACACAGATTGAGAACAGAGGTGAGGCTGATCAATAGATGTGACAGCAGTGACCCTGTGTGTTACTATAATCATGATGTGTCTGTGGAGCTCTGACTATACTAATAGAACAGATCAGGGAGGCATGTGAACAGTTCCTATCTCTCACTGCTCTGCTGTATTAGTGACACATCGTGAGTATAGTAACACTTCACAGCTGCCCTGTGTCTGTTCTGATAGGGTCGGTTTGTTGCTGGAGATGTGGAGATTTGTATTAAGCAGGGGGTATAGGAACACTTACATCCCCCCTGCTCTGCTCTTAGCATACACAGCTTCACAGAACTCTCCACACTCATAGATCAGCCCTCTCTCTGCTGTCTCTTGACTGTGGAGAAGATCAGCAAGAGCTGCAGCAGACCTAGGCAGGCACACACAGGGTTAACCCTGGCAGCAAACCCCCTCGCCCCCGCCCCCCCTGCTGTATAGAAGTTAAGGAGGAGAGCTTTCTGTGTGCTGAGGGGAGGAGGGAAGAGGGAGGAGAAGAGGCAGACAAGAAGCACACCCCTGAATTAAAAAATCCTTTGCTCCAGACACATCGAAGCAGGCTGAAAGCCTGTAATGAGACAACTCCTTTAAGTTAATACTTTGTAGCGCCACCTTTTGCTGCGATTACAGCTGCAGTCGCTTGGGGTCTGTCTCTATCAGTTTTGCACATCGAGAGACTGAAATTCTTGCCAAACACTATCTTCTTGGAGCCTGGAGCTCATGATGAGGTTGGAATGGGAGAGCGTTTTGTGAACAGCCAGTTTATCGGCTTCTTTCCACAGATTCTCGATTGGATTCAGGTCTGGACTGTGACTTGGCCATTCTAACACCTGGATATGTTTATTTGTGAACCTTCCATTGTAGACTTTTGCTTTATGTTTGGGATCATTGTCTTGTTGGAAGATAAATCTCCGTCCAGTCTCAGGTCTTTTGCAGACTCCAACAGGTTTTCTTCCAGAATGGTCCTGTATTTGGCTCCATCCCTCTTCCCATCAATTTCATCCATCTTCCCTGTCCCAGCTGAAGAAAAGCCCAAACCATGATGCTGCCACCACCATGTGTGACAGTGGGGATGGTGTGTTCAGGGGGATGAGCTGTGTTGCTTTTACGGCAAACCTATTGTTTTGCATTGTGGCCAAAAAGTTGGATTTTGGTTTCATCTGAGCAGAGCACCTTCTCCACATGTCTGGTTTATCTCCCAGGCGGCTTGTGGCAAACTTTAAACGAGACTTTTTATGGATATCTTTGAGAAATGGCTTCTTCTTGCCGCTCTTCCATAAAAGCCAGATTTGTGCAGTGACTGACTGATTGTTGTCCTATGGACAGACTCTCCCACCTCAGCTGTAGATCTCTGCAGTTCATCCAGAGTGATCATGGGCCTCTTGGCTGCATCATCTATCATCCTTGTTTTGAGATGAAAGTTTAGAGGGATGGCCGGGACTTGGTAGATTTGCAGTGGTCTGATACTCCTTCCATTTCAATATGATCACTTGCACAGTGCTCCTTGTGATATTTAAAGTTTGGGAAATCTTTTTGTATCCAAATCTGGCGTTAAACTTCCCCACAACAGTATCACGGACCTGCAGGGTGTGTTCCTTGGTCTTCATGATGCTCTCTGCGCTTTAAACAGAACCCCGAGACTATCACAGAGCAGGTGCATTTATACGGAGACTTGATTACACACAGGTGGATTATATTTATCATCATCAGTCATTTAGGACAACATTGGATCATTCAGAGATCCTCACTGAACTTCTGGAGTGAGTTACCTGCACTGAAAGTAAAGGGGCCGAATAATTTTGCACGCCCCACTTTTCAGTTTGTCTTTTTTTTTTTTTTACAAAAGTTTAAAATATCCAATAAATTTCATTCCACTTCACAATTGTGTCCCACTTGTTGATTCTTCACAATAAATTAAAATTTTATATCTTTTATGTTTGACGCCTGAAATGTGGCATAAGGTTGAAAAGTTCAAAGGGGCCGAATACTTTCGCAAGACACTGTACAGTGGATGAAATAAGTATTGAACACGTCACCAATTTTCTAAGTAAATAGATTTCTAAAAGGTGCTATCAGCATGAAATTCTCACCAGATGTCGGTAACAACCCATAAAATCCACACTAAGAAATCAAACCATAGATGTCCATTAATGATGTGGAGTAATGACACAGGGAAAAAGTATTGAACACAGTTACTGACATGTATTTAATACTTTACATAAAAGCCTTGGTTAGTGAGGACAAGATGCCTCCTGTGTGGTGAAACGAATTACCTGTGTTATTTTTCTTTATTACACATAATTCAATTTATGGACATCTATGATTCGATTCCTTTTTTTCCCTGTGTGGACTGGATGGGTTGATTGAGAATTTTATTTCAATAGTACCTTTAGCAATATATTGGCTTACAAAATTGGTGACGTGTTCAATACTTATTTCACCCGCTGTATGTATGTGCTCTGCAATGTCCAATCACTGAAGGTAGAGAAATAGACATTTTTTTTTCAGCCAAGCTTATAGCCACAACTCAGTTGAATGCATCTTTCCATTGAAGCAAATCACATTCCTCATAGGAAGGGTTTTCAGGTCACCATTGCCCGATGATGGGGATTACTGGCCATCTGGAATTCCTGAATCATTGGAAAGGTTTAGCTTTCTCAGCAAAACATTATAGATTTGCTTTAATAAGGGGTAAATATCTTTCTTGAGTTTTTAAAGTGTGAATTAAAGGGGTTTTATCATTTCATTAAATGGTCTTCAGAATAAGGGGACAGTGAAAACAAGCAACTTTGCAATTGGATGTCATTAGCAAAGCTGTCTTGTATTCACAGTATTCCTTATCTTGTGTTTTTATTTACACTGATATCCAGTGTGGGTCGAATCCCTCCTGATCCCTCCTCCTTCCATTTCACTAGCTGAGAGCTCATTTACATTCTGTACAGCCCCTGGGTCGATTCACAGAGCGAGCATTCCTGTGTCTCTCACTCAGGGACCAGCACATTTTCACCGGCACACAGCCAGAAGAAACAGAATTACACTGAAGGGCTTACACAATCAGGAAACAGTACAATTTGTGTTGATCCCTGCCTGACTAACTCTCCTGCATAGAAGCAGATCTGTGCCGTTCCTAGAGCTGGATTCAAATGTAACATCTCCAGCTGTGAGAGGAGAGGAGATCACTGCTGAGTCTAGATTGAATGCAGCCTGTGGTATGTATCTAAGACTGATAGGGAGAGACACAGTGACATTTGGACTCAGAGGGGGGGGGGGGGGGGGGGGGGGGGGGGGGGAGTCCGGGAGCCAGCAGTGAAGGGGGGGATGATGTCCACACAGCTGGGAGGGGAAGAAACGCCCCTGCATTTGAGGAGTTGACAAGCTGAGAGCAGTGTGAGTCGGCCGAACTACGGAAGCGATACATCCCCTTTAAAGGTCAATATAGAGATCTCTCCCAAGATCTATTTATACCCAGGACTGTATCTAGAACAAGGGGGCATCCTCTACGTCTTGAGGAAAGAAAATTTGTACATAAACATAGAAAGGGATTCTTTACTGTTAGAGCAGTGAGACTGTGGAGAGGAACTTCTGGTGAATTCACCAACAGAGTTCAAAAAGGGTCTGGATGCATTTCTAGAGTGTAATAATATAACAAGTTATAGTGACTAGGATTCTGGAGAGGGGTCATTGATCCAGGGATTATTCCGATTGCCAGATTGGAGTCGGGAAGGAATTTTTTCCCTAAAATGAGGACAATTGGCTCCTGCCTCATTGGGGTTTTTTGCCTTCCTCTGGATCAACACTTTAGCACAACAGGCTGAACTGGATGGACATCTTGTCTTTTTTCGGCCTTACAAACTATGAATAGCAAATGTTTTGTAGGTAAAATTCCATTCATGTAACATTTATGCCTTCCCACTGTGGTATCAACCGGAATACAGTGAAAGATTCTTTGATGGATACTGCGACTGGGCCAGAGAGAGGTTCAGGGAAGACGCAGGCCGAAATGGGAGTAGGGCAAACACTATTTACTGAACTCACATTGGACACAAAAGTGTTGTTGTGAATATATTCAAATAAGCTCAAGGAAAAAGTGCTAAGATTGTCCCAACTATTGGATGTAGCGTTCCTCAAGTAACACAGCCTACTCACTGAGCTTTGCAATATGACTGGGAGTTAAACTAAACCAGATGCTACTCATCTGTATACAGCTGTTCAGGGGAGTTTCTGCCTCATCAATGCAGAGTAGAGTACTTCTTGGCCAAGTGGGAGGCTCGTAGAGGCACGGATGAGGAGGGGGGAAAACCCAAATACAGCTGTCTGCAGAAGAGTATCTGGTTTGGCTTATCTGAACTCTTTTCCCTTGGGCTTATTTGAATATGCTTTTCTGTAAGATACTTCGTGTGTATGTTGTTCAGTAAATAGGGCAAATGTAGACCAATTCAGACTATGTTTGCCCTGTAGATCCCTATGGCTCCGCTGTGGCATCTGTTGGGTTACATTTTTCACAGTATCCTCACAGATATCACAAACATGATGTGGTTGTGAAGTTGAAAATTGACATGATTTACTCTAAAACAGCTTGTCCATCTGGCTTTTGATCTCCCTAAAATGTATTAAACCTCTCATAGCAAAGTGAAAAAAAACATACAAACAAAAAAAAACAACACCCCACAATATTAAGAAAACACAATATTCTACTTCATGTGCCATATATACAACAGATTTTAATTATACTGAAAATAAATTACAGGAAACAGCTTTAAATTTTAAACAGGACAAAAGATTCACAACAAAATGCTCAATTTTCTTCTCTACCCATTGGGTTGAGACGCAGTGTTCAAGGCAGGTAATTATCACAAATATATCAAAACTTTAGATTGGTTGATGCATTCACACACTTAAAAGAGCCACAAACAGTCCCAGTGCAGGAACTCCACTTAGCCTACCACAGAACCAGGATTTGGCATGGACTACAAAAAACTTGATACAAAATTGGTATTTATATTATTTATATATCATATACATGCCCTATCTGATTTTGTATAGAAAATAACTAATGCTGTACAGATGATCTCAACTTTCTAAAGCTGTAGGCTATGCTAATGGATGGACTGGAAACCCTCCCTTGCCCCTCCAACCCCCCCAATAAAATTATCAGCATACAGTATTTACATAAAGGCAAAAAAAGGAAAGAAAAAAAAAAATCCGCCTCACTTGCCCGATATGTACCTAGGTTATGGCAGGTTTGTGGATGATTAAAAAAAGAAGGCATTTTTGCTTTTACTTAAAGGGGGAGTCTCACCACAAGGATTGCTTTTTATGTGAAGTCACTTTGCAATATGTGTTTATTAACAGTGTCCTACCTATTCTGAGATATTCCCTTGTATGGGCTGCATCTGCTACTCAGGTCACTATAGCTACAGACCTGTTCAATCTCTCCTGTAGGCTGCCAGCACTGGTCGCTATAGCTACAGACTTGGTGTCCTCAGAGCCTCATCACTGCAGGCCAGTAGTAGCCAATAGAAACCAGTAAGGCCAGTCAACTAGCCCCTGAATTCAAAAATGAAACTGAAAAAAAACAGGACTGAGGTAAGCCGAATCGATTTAGTGAGACAACCTCTTTAAAATCCTTCCATACAACAAACCATTTCTATGGGCATGCTGAAACTAAAAGGGAACGTGTGCAAGAAAAAGGCAGTGAATCAACCAATAGATTTATTTTGAACATAATAGTCTATCATAGAGGACATTTTTAATGTAACGGAAAATAAATATTAAAATGGTCAATGAACACTACATTCATTTCTCTAAAATAGAATTTGATTCTACGAAACATGTAATTTCCAAGAATGCTGAGGAGGCCATTCTGAGCATAGCACAAGAATTTAACCCGGGCCTTAGACCAGTGGTGCTCAGCCATGCCAGCTAGAACTCCAAGCATTAGTGGGCCATTGTCATGGGACCAAACAAGATCCAACAAAAAACAAAAAAAAAAAAAAAACAGGCTCACCACGTGGGATGAAGATTCAAAGTATGTACCCTGTTATGCTAGTGGGCCACCATATGATAAACAGAATTTGCCAAAGCAGCGAGCAGGACCATACTAACAAAGTATGTAGCTTATCCACCGCTGCAATAGGATGTGCCAGTTTCTACTACGCCTTCAGTGGTAATTGTAAACTTTGGTTTATTTTGTATTCATTTTACACAGTTCTTATTGTACAAAACAAGCAGAGGTGAGGGAAGGATACAAAACAAGGAGATGGATTGTCAGTCTGTCTTTAGCCGGGAAGCTTGAGTCACTTGCTCTGTAAGACCTGCCTTGATTGAGTTTGTCACAGTTTGTCTTATATTATCCTCCATGAGGGTATCGCTCATTGGCTTCAACACCTGGTGTATAAAAATATGCAAAAGAAAAGCAAAAAGGTAAAAAAAAAAATAAAGAATGGATTTACAATGACTAAATGAAAAACAAAAAGAAGTCAAAATGAAGGCAAGAAGAAAGCTGTGCTCCTATAATGTGACACCTCATTTGGTAGCTTAAAGTGATGCAATTAAGATAACCCAACATCGGAAATATATGGTTACCATATGTAAAGGAAGGCAATCAGTGGCTCTCCAGCTGGTGGTGCATGCTGGGAATTATGGACTTCAGGAGCTGGAGGGCCACTGGTTTCCTAAACCCGCCATGTAGAAACCAGACAATGGAATAAGCCGTTACATCTGTTCTGCCAACTGCTCCAGTGATAGAAACCGAATACTTGAGAGAAGCAAAGGAAAGGTGAGTACGCGTTAGTTTTTCTTCTTGTTATTGTTGGAGGACCTTCTGTGTCTTTGTGTGGTCAGTAAAGCCCGGCGAGGCAGCCGACGTCTACAAACTTCGTAGAGTTTGGAAAACACCTAGAACACGAAGGGGTTAGTTAGGAACAGGAGAGTGTTAGAAGAGGGAATAGGAATAAAGCACGAGGCACAATTCAGGCATTGAAAAGTTCGAATTGTCGTGCAGGCTTCTTAGGCCAGGTTTACACAAGAGTCTTTTTGTGAACTTCTCGACACGCAAAATTTAGGGTTTTTTGCAATTATGAATGCACGCATCAGTGACATTAAGGCCGCGTCCCCACGGCACAGGACAAATACCAGTCGGTTTATCCGACCGGTATTTGTGCCGTGCCGTGAAAAGCCCTCCCCCCTTCATTTGTTCCTATTCCGTCCGAAAACCGGACGGAAGAATGAACATGTTGAATGTTTTTTGGGCCGCCGGCGGTCTGAAAAACCAGTGCAGTGGGGACTGCTGCACGGGTTTTCCATAGAGGCCCGTGTAAAAGCTTGCGGACGGTTTTCAAAACCACAAACTGTCTGAAAAACCGGTGCCGTGGGGACAAGGCCTAAAGGTTCTATTGACTTAAATAGGAATTAGCATCTATCAGGATCCCCGCTGTGCTTTTTGGCACATAGTTGGCCGCGTTACGCACTGCACAAAAATACAGTGCAGGACCATCAGCAGCACCAAAAACAGGTCAGGTACAATAAAGTGCCCTGTACTTAAATCAGCACTAAATGAAATGAAGAAAAAACACGGAAAAAAGCATGAAAAAACATGTTTACACAAGTGCATTTCTGCTGTGAAATAAGTGCTTATTTCACTGCAAAAAAAAGGTGTGAACATAGCCTTATGCGTCCAAGCTAGTGATCAGCCATGTTACATACAGAAAGGTCTCCCTGTAAATAGCCAAAAGCTACTAGAAATATCAGCATTTGTGGCCAGATTTAAAAGGAGGTTAAGATTTGAAGGCTACCTAAAAGTTATGAAAGCTCAAGGCCCGTTGTTCTACTCAACCAACGAAGAAGCTGGGAGCTCAGAACCGTGAACATTGATGCCGAAATTTAAATTTTGCAATTTGAGCACTTTTTTGAGGACCAGGGATACATAATAATGAAGTGTTAAAGAGGTATTCCCATTTAATCAAGTATACTGCAAAGATATGGCATTACTTACAACCGGTGGGGTCTGAATATTATGATCCTGAAATTAAGAGGACACAGTGCTCTAAATCAGGGGTCAGCAACGCCGGCTCTCCAGCTGTTGGGAAACTACAACTCCCATCATGCATTTATATAATCTATACCAGTGGGCATGGTGGGAGATGTAGTTTCCAAACAGCTGGAGAGTCGACGTTGCAGACCCCAGCTCTAAGTCATTCCCCCTGAATACTGCACGATCCCCATTTAAAGGGCTTCACCACTTTAAATAATTTCTACTTGTTAGGTTTCCTTGAAAATACACGGATCACAAAATATCCGCTTGCTGAGATTCCCAAAAATAGGCTATAATTTGTGAGAATTTAGCAGTTAAGTCACAGTCACCACAGGGGAGAGTAAGTATTACATGATATCCTAATTCATATCAATGGGCTGTGTAATGCAGGACAGGTCCTCCAGAGAGGGAGATGCTCTTTGTAACTGCTTTACAACAAGGAAACTCCTTGACTGACTCAGAATTTACTTAATAGGATGTATGGAAATGATTCTGTAAATCAGAGAACCCCTTTAGCTAGTCAGCCAAAAAGTAAGCTGGCCCAAGACTAGTCCAGCCATTATGTGCGCTAGATCATCACCAAGAAGGAACCGCTCATCTAGGAGCTTTAGAAAATGTGAACAAAAACCTGGGTATAGGGCCAGTTTTCGCAATATGTCTGCCGTTGGCCATTAGGCACCTAAGTCCTGAATTGTGGCTCATGTGAAGAGACATACATGACAGCACCTCACCTTCCGGGGACTCCTCTGTGCAGCACAGAAAAAGAGAGAGACAGATGTAAGTCACATTTATGTCAAGAAGAAAGATGGATGGGTTATGTGAAAGATTAGACCATGGAGCAGAAGACTGAATGGATGTATGGACGGTAAACCTGGCAACCTATCACTTACCTTGACCCCATACAGCCTTACAACATGTTGTCAGTTCGGTTTGATCGATTCATAACCAGAACAGAAAAATTAACACAGACCGTGCTGAATCAGTCAGCATTTGACTTGTAATCTGTAGAGTAACATTGTCATTTGTTTTGAGGAGAAAAAAATACCAATAGGGATCTGACAAAAGGTTCTGAATTTAACCTTAAATTCAAATCTGAACAGAACCTGAAAAGCATTAAGAATGCAGAAAACCTAGATAAACAATTCTAGTGATTACTCCCCCAATCTTCCTTCCTTTGAACCTTTTACTTGCCTTTCTTGGGCACCTTTGGCAGTGTGATTTTGTAATTTTCACTGTAGGTGTCCCCGTGGTGCTGTGTATGATGTGGCGGTTTTCACTGTAGCTGTCCCCGTGGTGCTGTGTATGATGTGGCGGTTTTCACTGTAGCTGTCCCCCTGGTGCTGTGTGTGATGTGGCGGTTTTCACTGTAGGTGTCCCCCTGGTGCTGTGTGTATGTGGCGGTTTTCACTGTAGCTGTCCCCCTGGTGCGGTGTATGATGTGGCGGTTTTCACTGTAGCTGTCCATGATGTAGCGGTTTTCACTCTAGGTGTCCCCCTGGTGCTGTGTGGAATGTGGGGGTTTTCACTGTAGGTGTCCCTCTGGTGCTGTGTATGATGTGGCGGTTTTCACTGCAGCTGTCCCCCTGGTGCGGTGTGTGATGTGGGGGTTTTCACTGTAGGTGTCCCTCTGGTGCTGTGTATGATGTGGCGGTTTTCACTGTAGCTGTCCCCCTGGTGCGGTGTGTGATGTGGCGGTTTTCAGTGTAGGTGTCCCCCTGGTGCGGTGTGTGATGTGGCGGTTTTCACTGTAGGTGTCCCCCTGGTGCGGTGTGTGATGTGGCGGTTTTCACTGTAGCTGTCCCCCTGGTGCTGTGTGTGATGTGGCGTTTTCACGGTAGGTGTCCCCTGGTGCGGTGTGTGATGTGGCGGTTTTCACTGTAGGTTGTCCCCCCTGGTGCGGGGGGATGTGTTTGATGTGCGGTTTTCATGTTGCTGTACCCTGGTGCTGTGTGTGATGTGGCGGTTTTCATTATTATTATCATTTATTTTGGAGCGTCCTTGATTCCAGGGCGCTGTACATTTCAGGCGGGTACATAAATTGTAGGTGTCCCCCTGGTACTGTGTTTAATGTGGCGGTTTTCACTGTAGCTGTCCCCCTGGTGCTTTGTGTGATGTGGCGGTTTATATTGCAGGAGTTCTCCTGGTGCTGTGTGTGATGTGGCGGTTTATATTGCAGGAGTTCTCCTGGTGCTTTGTGTGTTGTGGCGGTTTTCATTATAGGTGTCATCCTGGTACTGTGCGTGATGTGGCGGTTTATACTGCAGTTGATTCCCTGGTGCTGTGTGTGATGTGGCGGTTTTCATTATAGGTGTCATCCTGGTACTGTGCGTGATGTGGCAATTTCTACGAGCATTTTATGTGCCCTTCACGGTTTTGCCACCATTGAATTTCAGATGTTCTCCTTTAAAGATGCAAACAAGGGCCAGATCAGCTCCTGTCAGTGCCCTGGTCGTGTAAACTTTCAGGAAACTAAGGCTGACTGAGCAATGCTGTAGCTCTCACTGGCTTCACTTTTTGTAATCACATATATTAAGAAAAGTGATTAAATACCCATTTTGGAGGATCCCACATCAACATTAAATTGTGGCAAAACCCCTTTAAAGCATGTGAATACCTTAGGTTAATTTTCATGTAAGCTTCTCACTGTATTACAGTTAGTATGTGATCTGGCTGGATGTGAAAAGTGGATCCAAGTCCACCAAGGAGTACAATAATCTGATTAATATGGCCGTATGAGAGGAGAAATAGGATGTTTAGCCCCTGTTTTTCAGCTGAAGAACCAAACTGTAAGACATACGGGATACTGTAGTCGTTCTGTCAACTTTTAGAAGACTCTGGTTTAGGTAGTATATGGGTTGCTGGATTGGCAGAGAACTGAAAAAGCCATGCCCCAGCTCAGAATCCTTTACATCAGGCCTACACAACTTTGCCGGATGGTGGGGCAAAATATCACTAGGGACTATCCCCTGCCTTCAGACGGCCTGGAAACGCCCCTGTTTGGGGTTTGGGGAGACCTCCGATTTTGAGGCAGTACAAATTACCTATACTTTATCCATAAAAGCAGGTGAAAACATGCCGTCTCCCACAGCACTTGAAACATAATACATTACATGTGGTTAGGCTCATTAAGGGGTATCCCTATTCTTTTGGTCCTTAGAATAAATTCCGTACATTCAAATAGACAATAGATGCTACAATACAACATGGAATGAAATAAGTATGGTGGTCGTGTAATGTCAGAACCAATATGATCAGGATTATTTTCCGTTCTAAATCTGGGTACCAGATGGTGATATTTAATATTAAAATGGTTTTCCAAGACTTAAAAAACCTCCCTACCACACAGTGCTGAAATTGAAACTTAACCAATACTTACCTCTCCCATCACCACAATTCCAGCGCTGCTAGAGCTTCAGTGTCCACACACACGCCACCTTGGTTCCTCTTAACATGGATCACATGATGCTGCAACCAATCTCTGGCCTCGGCACGTGAGCATAGAGGTCAGTGATTGGCTGCAGCATCATGTGATCCATGAACGTGACATCATTGAGGGAACAGGGGGAACACTGGCAGCATTGAAACGATAAGGTAAGTATGGGTTAGGGAGGTTTTTTTTTTTTTGTTTTATCGTCTTGGAAAACCCCTTTAACATTCAATAGTTGGTTATTTTATCTTGCCCTGAAGCCACTGCTTGGTTTTTTAGTGGCCACGAGATGGCTGAAATTAAAGATCAATCATAGCTTCATCCTGATAAAAAATAGAGCTATTCCGGAGAACAAAATTCAGTGCCATGTACAGCCCAGGGGAGGGGGGACAGATTTCCACCAAATACCATCTTGTGCATTTAGGCAGATTTTCTACTACAAGAAGCATTTGAAATACCTAAAGTCCTGGAAAGAGAACTGAATAACTAGAAATATGTCTGGAAATACCAACCTGTTCCCAAATGATTTCAGCCATTTGATCTATTAAGGTTCCCAGATCCCGGAACTCTCCAGAGTACTTCACATAAGCCCAGGTGCAGAAGGACAGTAGTGCTAATCCCATGATCAGGTTACAAATGTTTGCTATAGAGTTCAGGCCAATGAAACCAGTCAGCCCTGAGATAATGTACATTGCAAACATAACGGCAAACAAAGTGGCAGGGGTGCGAGCAGCATAGAAGATATTTTTGCCATCATTGTGTTTCATGAAGTTTGCATAGGATTCTTCGATCTCTGCCTCCAGCTGATCCTGGTATCGGCGACAGAACTCCTCTCCACCCATCTTCTTCACGGAGCGAAACTGCTTGATACAGGTTTCCTTTGCATCCAAGTGTTTTCTTTCAAGATCCGCCGGGGCGATGTATGGCTTGTCTCCTCCACATACCTGTTGGAAAGGAGAGGATTAGCAGATATTCGGAGTACAGGAGTGGAGGTGTAGTCACTGATGCGATTTAATACTTCTAATCTGTCAAGCTTGAGATAGTCCTACACATTAAACGTAGACTGAAGACCGATTGAGCGTTACACTGATACAGTTATAATAGTTCATTCTGGCCATTACTGCTTGGTCGTTGAGGTGGGACCCGTACCTATCTCCACAGGCCCCTGAAAGCCTCCATTGAGAACAAAGATGGTCAGAAATCATCAATTGATCTGAATAGGAGCAAAGCCAAGCAAGCCTGCTAACCTGTACTCCCATTGAAATCAATATGAGAGTTACTGCTACCTCTCCATTCTCATTAGAAACGTGCGGGGGACCGTTTTAGAGTCAGGTGCCTCAAACCTCTCCCGCTGATGGCATAGCAATAGGATTTACCATCAATGTGTGAGAGGGGAAAACCCCTTTCATTTAACAGGTTATTTAGTATAGAACGTAAATGGCAGAAAAAACATTAGAGAAAGTTAAAACTAGAAAACAGCTTTATGTTCAAGATGCAAAAATAAGTAAATGACTTCACACAAAAATTTAACATGTTATTTCCGTGTTCACGATACCTAGAATGTGGAGGTTTTTGTTTTATATAATGTACGCACAATAATATTTTTCTGACTAAATATTTTTTTAAATTTCTGTTGTACTCACTTATAAGAACACAATCTGCTATTAGGGCAACACATACCTGTGAAGCAGCAACCCCAGAAGAGCCACCTCCGCTCCCTTCTGATCGTGACGAGTGTCTGCTATAATTTACAGCTGGCACATAGCATGTATAGAGTCCTCTCCACACTCCCTCAACGACATTAGGACGTACATATTTGTCCTTTGTCGCTAAGGGGTTATTCATTTTGCTTAAAGGAGTTGTCTCCCCACCAGGGTTTCAAAGAATGCATGAAAGAAATTCTCTGTCACTTCCTGGTTCAGACTAATTTTGCATAAGCTCCGTGTTGTACAGCATTAAGCTTCAATGCTTTTCAGAAGCTAATTAGATTAGATTAGCTTCTCTTACTACTGGTAAGGACTTCTTATTGATCCCAAAACAAAAGCCCTAATTACAGAAGATGTTTACTTGAGATAAAAATCAAGCTTTTTACTGTCTGGCAGACACTGGACAATGACTGACATGCTGATGTGGATGACTCACTCTCTGTTATTCATTGAACAAACAGCCCGGGAATTTGTTTACAGGTTGGTACTGAGGGAACTGAAATAGCCATGGAGGTATAAAATTCACTTGTATTCTCTTTAGGGAAAACAGAGGAACTATGCAATCATATTGGAAAATGTCTTTTATTTTGGGTTCTAACAAAATTTGAATGATATTATTTGTGGAGTACAACCCCTTTAAACTTTAGATAATGTGTATGTGCCCACCTTTAGGCTACGTTCACAGAAAAATATGCTGTGCAATATGCGGCTGAAATCCGGGGACACCCTGGAATTTCCACTAATTTTTTTATGCAGATCTGACTTCATTTTATGGTGTTTTTTCGCTCCATTTAATGGGACGAGTCTACATCCTGGGTCCTGATGTATTTTCCATACTTAACTTGGGCAGTAAATATAAATGAGCTACACAGATCAGGAATCTGCAATATTAAAAATACGCGCTGCAGTTTGTAATGTGATGGCGCCTACTCCTAATGGAAACAGAACGCTTTTTTACATGTACTCCATGGTGTGATGCACAGCAGAGAACATGTGAAATTTTCAGATTGGACATATCCTTATACAAAAAAATTTTTATATTTATTTTTTATAGGCAGAGATGCTATTGTACGACGGGGGAGAGAAGTGACAAGTCACTTCTTTGCAGCGCTTAGGCTCCGCTGATAATAGAAGTGGATGGGGCCGCTCCCTCCCTCCCATAGTCTTTGGAAGTACATGCTGATCAGCGCGTACTTCCAAAACACACGGTGTACTGGGGTGTGTACAGTGACACATTGTGCTTTACGTTAATAAGCAATTTTGATCCATACAATCCTTGTTTATTTGTGAAAAATATCAAAGTATTGTGAGAATTTTGAAAAATTTGCCATTTTCAAACTTCAAAAATTTCTGCACGTAAGACATGCGTTATTCCACTCAAAACGGTTTATAACTAGCATCTACCATATGTCTAATGTAGGTTGGCATAATTTTTTTTAAATATCTTAATTTTTTTACGACATTAAGGGGTCTTGCAAATGTTCTTGAAAAATGACTACTAAATTTTGAACAGAATTTTTTAGGGACCAATCCAATTCTGTCGTGGATAAAGGGTCCTGTATGTTAGATACCACTATAAATGACTCCATCTAAGAAACTACATCCCTTAAAGTGTTTAAAGCAGTGTTTAGGAAGTTTGTTAACCCATTAGGTATTTCCCTTTTTTTGGGGAGATTTTAAATTTTTATCCATTAATCACTGGAACACACTATATGTGACAAGGGAAATGCAGCTCAACATTGGTTCCCCCAATTCTGCTGTTTTTAGAGACATCCCATGTGGCCCTAGTGCGCTACTTGGCTCAACCACAAGCCTCACAGTAGGAGGAGCACCTACTGGACTTTGAGGTCTCATTTTGATTTTCTTTAGGCACCATTTCAAGTTTGCTGACACCGTAAGGTGCTAAAACTTAATAAACACTCCTAAAAAGAACCTATATTTGAAACTACCAGAGCTGTGGAGTCAGAGTTGAAGTCGTTATAAAATGGACCAACTCAGGCTCCCAAAATATAGAATAAATTGGTACAGTTAGTTCAATGCTGTGCCAGGAGCAAGAGGGATTGGGTCTTGCCAGTGCTACTACTTCGAAAAGTATTTGGATGACCTGGAGGAGGCAAAGCGTTACCGTAGGAGAAAAAATTCCTCTCCCATAGCAAACCGATTGAAAGCAAGTGCAACATTTTGCTGAAATCTAGTCAAAGTAGAAGAGTTTAACCATTCATCAAAACTGGACATGTGGCTGAGGCAATTCCTTTATACCCTGCATTGTTAGAGATGTTGCACCTGTGGTCACTGCTTTGCCACCAACCAAGTAGTGTAAAGAGGGCCGTTTCTGCCTGGAATTTAATGAGATCAGATGTGAGGTCATCTTTGAAGGATTGTTTTTTAATGGATGGTGATACTATTTCTCAGAACAAATTCATAGACTTTACAAATGTTATTCAGGACGTTTTTGTTGAAAACGTTTTTTTTTCCCCTACTTACTGCAGCGTTTTGCAAATTTACTTACTTTTAAAAAAAAAAAAGAAAAAAAAAAGTTTTTTTGTGATCTAAAGTTATATCCAATATATGTATTTTACACTGACCAGCAAAAGGGTAACGATGTTTTGAACTTTTGACTTCCAGCTTCCACACCTCACCATCCACTAGAGCTTTGAATGAGAGACAACCATCATTTTTATAAACAATCAACTTACCCATCTTATACATAATTTTGACCTGCAACTATTTAACATCTGCTTAGTTCTGCAGATTCTTGTCCTGTAAGCATTGTTACCGTTTTGCTTCCCGTGGTGTAACATCATTTTTCTTTTTGTTACTACAAATTAAACATGTTACTCAAATTCCCTGAAATAGATCAGTGTGTATTAGGCTGGATTCCCATGCGAAATGTCACTGGTTTGAAGCAGCCCATGAAGATTTCCAAGAAAGAGAAACTGATCATCGATAACGGTCTCTGGCCAAGAAATTGTCAAAGGCATCTGTGAGGCCATGACTGTTGGAATAATATGACATGAAGTCCATCCATCCATTCCAAAGCCAAGTAGTCCAGGCAAAATAGAGTCAACAGGTTCGGCTCATCACAAGGTCGATCAGTTCTAACGCCACAGACACTTCAGTGGAGGCGGCTCGTAGGCTTTGTAATAGTGAGATCACAGACGTCCATGCAAGCACCATGCAACACACATTACACAGATCTTGAATGATCGCCCCAAAAAAAGTGAAGACGCCTCAACTTCAATCTCATCATAAGAAGCATTGGGTTGAGTTTGCAAAAAAGTACAAGAAATGGAAAAATTATGAGCGATGATGGTAAAAACAATAGACCGGGCTCTGACCGGAGTGAAATGAGTTGAAAAACTCAGGGAAGAATGGCGTAACGGATCGAGAAATTGAAGGAATTGTCAAGTTCAGTGCAGTAAGCCTGAGGATATGGGTATGTATCACAGCCAAAGATGTTGGATACTTGGCCTAGATGGATGTTGATCTCAATGCTGAGCTATATATATATGAGTATCCTACAAGATGAGTTACTTCATACACTCGATTTCTAGGAGTATGAAAAGGACGACCGTGTTTCAGCAGGACAACGACCTGAAGCAGACGTTAAGGTTGGAGAAGGAATGGTTCAGGAACAATAAAGTAGAGCTGCTTTTTGGGCCCTCCACAGCCCCCAGCCTAAATTTGTGGGTAGAGTTAAGAAAAAGCTTATTGTTTCCCAGTCCAGTCGCACCAACATTGGGAATTGAAGAAGGATTGGTATAAGATTTTGGTGGGCATGCTTGAAAACTGATTCAGGCCCCGAAGGATTCAGACTGTTTAAAGCCAAAGATGGATTTACCAAAAAACTAAAAAATAATAAAAATTTTCTTTTGATTTTTAGGTGCAAAACAGTAACAATGAGTTTGGAAATAATCTGCAGTTAAGGTTGAGTCACATTTTGATAAAATAGCTAAGATGTTTTCTTAAAAAAGATGGGAGTCTCATGTTCAAAAGCTGTAGTGGATGGTGAGATATGAGCTGAAGTCAAAACATCATTTTAACATTTGCTTTTGTGTCTGTTCCACCTAAATAGCTTGATTATGTATATAAGGGGGATAACAGCTGATGGGACCATTTTACTCCAGTAAAGTTATCATTTAAACATGCGCCATGTATGAGGGAATGGGAGTCAAAGTTGGAGTTGGGGAAATTGCAGTCGGAGCCTTGGCTTACCGACTCCACAGCCCTGGAAATTACATCCCTTAAGGAATATATCGACTCCACAGGTGTGCCACAAATTTAAGCGTTAGGCTCTGAAAATGAAGAAAATTATTTTTTTTTACAACTATCTGCAATTTTGGCTGAAAATATTTAATTTTTACAAAGAATCCTGGTGGGGGGGGGGGAGTGAGAGGGGGGGGGCCAGGTACCTAAAATTTGTTACTCAATTTCTTCCAAGTGCGACAATACCCTACATATGGGTGTAAAACTGCTGTTTGGGCGCATGGCAGGGCGTACAAGGGAGGGAGCTCTATTTGGCTTTTGGAACACAGATTTTGGTGGTGCCATGTCACATTTGCAAAGCCCCTAAAGTACCAGAACAGGTGAAACCTTCCAGAAGTCAACCCATCTGGGATTCAACACCCTTCTGAATGTCATCTAGAGGTGTAACACACTCTCTCTGTAATTCCCTTAAAGGGGTTGCGTCTCTACAAATATTCATCTCAGTCTGTTTTTTTCAGTTTCATTTTTGAATTCAAGGGCATTTTTTATGGCTTTACTGGCATGCAGTGATTAGCTGCTAAGGACACCAGGTCTGTAGCTATGGCAACCAGCATTGGCAGTTTAGCTACAGACCTGTTCAAACTCTACTGATATAGAGACCTGAGGAGCTGATGATGCAGCTCAAACAAGAGGGGATATTTCAAGATTGGTGGGACACTGTTAATGGACACATATTGCAAAGTGACTTGTTTTTGCAAGACCTTTAACATAAAAAGCAATCCTTGTATTGAGACAACCCCTTTAACTTAAAGGGTTAAAGGTGATGTATCACTTCATCAGTTCGGCTGTTTCATTGTATTTCAGTTTCTCAGCTCCTGAAATCCAGGGGTGTTTCTTAACTGAAGGGGGATGACTTCACTGTTTATGCTCGCTCCCGAGTCAGTGTGCTCCCCCGCCTCTCTGTCCGAGTCCACATGTCACTGTCGTTCCTCTCCCTATGCAGTCTTATTTTGTAAGAGCTGTTTACATACCAAAGCCCTGCATTCAGTCTAGACAGTCTTCTATGAACTCAGAGCACTGATCTCTTCTCACAGCTGGAGGTTTGTTACAGTTGAATCCAGTCTTCTATGAACTCATCCAGAGCAGCACAGATTTATCTCCCTTCTATGTTTACACGCAGCAGCATTAGGCACCGAGGCACGATTCTGCTGTTTTCTGATTGTAGAAGCAGCTGCAGTGTTACTGTGGAGCTGCTGGCTGTGCAGAGTGAAATGTTATTCTGAGTGAGAGACAGGAATGCAGGCTCCTGTGAATCTGACCAGGGGCCAGACAGCATGTAAATTAGTAGAGCCGTCAGCCAATGAAATGAACGGAGGAGGAATCCGACCGGTACTGGGGAACAATGTTTACACAAAACGAAGATAAGGGAGACAGTGAAAACAAGACAGCTTTGCAAATGACATCCAATTGCAAAGTTGCTTGTTTTCACTTTCCCCATATTCTTCAGTCCATTTATTGTAATGATAAAACCCCTTTAATCACCCGCGACCGGAGCTCACTCCGACCACGGGTGATGCAGCATGGGGCCAGCTGTAATATGCAGCTGGTCCCATGTTGCGATTGTGCTGGCCCCGCTTGAGAGCCTGCACAATTTCCAGGACATACTGGTACAGCCATTTGCTGGAAATCACTTCCTGCTAAGACATACTGGTATGTCCAATGTCGGGAAGGGGTTAAAGCTCTGTAGCTTTGTGTACTACAGTTTACAAACCTCCTGCACTCATTGTACTCTAACAGACTAAGCTAGGAATAGCAGAGTGAATATGCCCATCACTGCTGCAGACTAGCCCAACCAGGAAGTAATGGATTGAAACTGGCTGTAAACAGCATGATAAGAACACCCGTTTGGCAATTTGACATCAAAGCTATGCATAGTAATTTGCTGCATTGTCTCGTACCTGCTCCATGTGTTTGCCATACGTGTCTTTAGCGCCAGCAACAGCCGCAAGGTTATTAGCTTCTGCTGTTGCCTGGAAAAATAAATCCATTATTAAGTGACGCCATCTGCTTTTTTAACAAGAGAAAAAACTATTTTCGAATAATACCTGCAGCATAGACTTGGGGTGGGGAAGCTCCTCTCCTTGATAGATTTTGATGTATGCCTAGAAATTATATAGAGAGCAGAATGAAATAAGAGGACACAAACTAACAAATCCAGACTCCTCACTAGACTTTTTTGGTAAAGCTTCCAAACACAAGTCATCAGTGAAGGTCTCTAAACACAGCTTCCAAAACCAGCAATGGTGCATACATATATCAGCACACCCTCTCTTTAACTTGATAAATCAATGCAGCTGCACGGAGTAAATCCCGAAGCATGGAGGTAAATAGATAATTGCAAAGAATGGCTCCAGCAGCAAAAAAAAAAAATTTTAGTTTTTTTGCTGCCGGAGCCAGTCTTTACAAAAACCAGCAATGGGACCACAGTGCACAGAAATAAAAGCCATTACAATCACCAAACAAGCTACTGAGTAAACCAAATCTATTGTAAGGCTAGTTCCACATGACTGTCAGTGTCAAAAAAGGGTTTGGGTTTGTGTTTTTTTTTGCCAGCACAGACTCTCAGGGAGGAAATTACCCGGACTACACAAGGCAGATTTCTGCCTTCTATACTTTGTTATTATGAGTGAATAAAATGACATGTTAATTCTTTGTAGGTGTGGACATTACGCACCGATAATACTCGTGTAAAATCAGCATAGTCTTAACGACTATGCTGACTTTACATAGGGTATAATGTAAATTATATTATAGTTGAATCGGATGCCGATTCGGGACGTGGAATCCACGCCCAGCATCAGCGTAAAAACCCTCCGTGTGAACAAACCCTAAGGGCCATGAATTTACACGTTGGCATCCATTTTCCTGATTGTCATTGGTCAGGTCTTGAAACCTTTCACAAATATTTAATACTAAAAAGGTACACACATTATTACCAATATAAAACTGATGGGGGGGGGGGGGGGAAATAAAAAAATAAAAAAAAGAGGACCACTATGTGTATACGTTGCCAAAGCATTTGACTGGGTCGACCAGAAAAGAAACCCTCAAAACAGAACGGCAAGGTGAATTTATATAACTGGTCTCCTATGTTAAGCATGATCATCGCAAAGTACATCCCGACAAGACACAAGCTGCCTTAACAGCAACTCCCTTGTGTGTAACTTACTTTAAAATATTCAAGCAGATCTCGACAAGTCACCTTGGAACCACCAATTTCCTTTTCTACCAGGTTCTCTGGGGCAAGCAGCAAGGGAACCAGATTTTGAAGTTCTTTCTTGAATTCACCATCTATGTCTAATGTGGATAAGAATGCAATTTAAAACTCAAAATATAAAAGCAAAACACAAAAAAAAAAAAAAAAAAACCACAGCACATTGGTGGTTACCTAAAGGAAAGTACATTGGCCACAAGCTGTGGAAGACTTACCTACTAATCTACCATCAAAACCAGGATTAGTTGCCACTTTAAGACCAGGATGAGGCAAAAGAAAACAGCCGATATTGGTAAAACAAGAGTGTATATGTTTCCTGACATTCTGCAGCTCCTCATGTTGGTTCTGTTTTACCTGCAGGACAAAAGGAGAAACTTCAAAGCTTCAACTGGCCAGAAAATGGGCACTTCGAGACTATACACCAGATACACCGCAAAGACCTGAAATACTAATATTACTAGACAGACAAATATGAAAAACTAGACTCCCACCTCCGACCAAAAGAGAAAAAAAAAAAAAAAAAAAAGTCAAAATATGATTAACACACACAAAAAAAAAAAGAGACTCTAAGAAAATACATTGGACCGGGTATTCACAAAGACATTTACTACCACCAAGAAATTCAGTTGGTAATGTCACTCAAATTATCAAACTAAACAAAATGAAAAAGAGCACTTAATACCCAAAATCTTATAAAAATATAAATCTTTATTAGTAAATAAATACTTCTTCAGGGGGTGGTGAAACGCGTTGGGGTGCAAGTACAAGCTTGTGTTGAGCCTCTCATTATGGGCAATTGATTTTCATTTATTATATCATGGTTATATTACCTCTAATATATACTATCTAGCCGTTGTTGCAGATATATACAGAAGTAGGTTGAGAGATATCATATATATATATATATATATATATATATATATTCATTCATTCATGTTGAATATGGCATATCACTAGTCGGCATCCTGTAATGTTAGTTTTGTCGCCCTTAGGCTATGTTCACACGGCTTATTTCGGGGATATTTGAGGACGTTATTACGTCCGCAAATACATCCCGAAATACGTTTCAAACAATGAACAATTAGATTAGCATCGATTCCAATGTAAAATACCTTGTTGTTCACACGGGCGTATTTCCGCTACTATTTTTTGCCATTTTTAAATACGATCGGAAAATTTAGTCCCCTGTCACTTATTGAGGCGTATTTTCGCGACGTAAATCCCCATAGTAAGAATGGGAGGATGTATTTACGACACGAAATAGTGCCACACTTTGTGACACGTATTTGAAACGTATTTCGGGACGTATTTGCGGACGTAATTACGTCCGCAAATACGCCCCGAAATAAGTGGTGTGAACATAGCCTTAGTGTATTTTTGATTTCTGTGTATTTGTTGTTTTGATATATTTTTATATTTATTTACTAAGATTTATATTTTTATAAGACTTTGGGTATTAAGTCCTCTTTTTCCTTTTGTTTAGTTTAAATGTCAAAATATGGTAGAACAATTTAAACAGTAGAAGTAAAACCTCTGTTCAAGAAGAAAGTAAGGCTAACTTAAATTCAGGACACACGTGACAAACAATCCAATTTTTTTTATTACCTGCAATCGTTTTTCCAAAAACAGTTTACCACCCTCTAAACCATATGAGTGTTCATACGGATAGCTCCAGTCTCGGATTAAAAACATAAGGGTCTAAAAAAAAAAATTAAAATTAAACCAGTAAGACTGCAATTCACCATAGTCCACATACAAACTAGGAACAGATAAATGTTTAAATCCACCCCTATTAAAAGGGAATGCGTCATAAGAAAATAACCTCATGTTTTTATGTTAAATGCATTTAAGAATTTTTTTGGGTTTTTTTATTTACATTTTTTGTCAATTTTTTCTTTTCAATCCTAAGATCCTGCAGTTTTCGTTTTGGCCATTAGGCTATTCAGCAGTGTCCTCATTATCAGCACAGGCAGGGTTACACTGAAAAGTAACACCAATGTGTTTAGATAACACAGGATCCACCATTCATAACATTAGATAGTCACAGCTCCCCCTCACCACCCTCGCCTCCCTGGTCACAGAACATGTCTAGAAAATTCTCCTATAGAAGTCAATGGGACTGCTTCCGTTTACAGGATCCCATGTCCGTTAAGCTGCTGTAAAGCATCTCTCTAAACGCTGTAAAAAACAGCTCAGGCAAAATGGCTGCCACCATAATCAGACAGACAACAGAGGTGAGGAATCTACAATCATAAAATTAAAACGACTAACAAGAAAATAATATGCATCAGTATCGGGTTTTAATTAGTAAATAAAAAAAAATTGTTGATAGATTCCCTTAAAGAGGTTGTCTCACTACATTAATTCATCTTACCTCAGTCCTGTTTTCTTGGTTTCATTTTGAATTCAGGGGCGTGTTTACTGGCTTCTATTAGGCTGCAGCAGAAGCCAGGTCTGTAGCTATAGCAACCAGTGCTGGCAGCCTATCAAGAGAGACTGAACAGGTCTGTAGCTATAGCGACCTGAGAAGCTGATGCAGCCCATACAAGAGGGGATTTCTCTGAATAAGTAGGACACTGTTAATGGACATATATTGCAAAGTGACTTGTTTTTGCAAGATGTTAAACATACACAGCGAGACAACCCCTTTAAACTCTTATTTATCTGTATCCTCAGAATAGGTGCATACAGTTGTCTAATGCTTGGTGTGCCCTACGATCGATGAGGATGGGTGGGTCCCGAAAGTCTTCATGCCAAGAGGACCAGGGAAGTTTGGATGCGTCAAGCCGGTTGTGTATTTATACAGGATCCCATTCCTGTGATGGGTGGGAGGTCCCAGTAGACGAACCCCAATCCAGACACTTATCCACTATTCTGTGGATTATTTATGTGCAATCCCCCTTTAGACGTCCTGAAACATTGGACCTACCTGAAAGGGTTTTTTGTAAATTTCTTCCATTGCAAGACCGGTCTCTCGACCCTCGCTCACACACGCACTTCAACCCTAATAGTTATAATACTGTTCAGTAAATGTTGTCAGTTAAAGCACTTCCCTTGGTGTGTCGACTGTTTTTAAGTGCATAGACCTCGTCGTTTAAGGTTACAAGCACGATGGTGGGAAGTGTTGTAGAAATTCGATGGTTGGGATCAATCCCTTTTTATGACGATCCATGGAAGTAAATTACAGTGTGCATTATATAGTGGAGGGAAAACAGATGAAAAAAGCGTCTAAAGCAATCCAATAAAATAAAGAAATGAGACAAACCCACTCCTTTAACATCTACCAAACGCAACATCGGCAAACTATTAAAGTGTTCAGCAAAAAGAGGTAATGTTAGTGTGTACGCCATAGACTCAAAGTAACAGCCACATTAAAGTAGGTCTCTCAGATGGGGGATCACGCTCATAATACTCTCTAGCCCCTCGCAACCCCCCCCTCAATATCCCTACAAATGTTCTACTCCAACGCCACCCTCCACCTAAGCCCCTGACATCTCGCCCCCCCACCCCCCATCCCTAGGCTTGGTGTGACTGGCCCATCAGGAAACACTGCTGGACCTTGGAAACCATGGTGGCCCCCAAGTCAGCTGACAGTCTATGTGAACATGCAGCACAAGGCAATGTGGGGAGGGCAAGGTGCAGTTATGTAGCTAGTAGTTGTAGGTGGGCGTCCCGCAAGCGAAGCTCCTCGCTCAACTGTATGGGCCTCTCGCCTATGCACCATAGTCGTGACAACGCGGGACTGTGTCTTATATAGGCAAGTGTCTGTATTAGACCTTCTTCATATAGTCAGACAAGGTGCATCGATGGGTTCCGTGAGGTATATTTGGCACGCTTGATACCAGCATAAGGCTACTGTGGTTCCTGTGACATATACCTCTTTACAAATGCACACCATGATTTTTTTTAAACACATTTAAGATTTCGTATTAAAAAAACAGAAGAACATGGAGTTATAGAATGAGCTCACAGAAGAGTAAGGGTTGTTCGACACGGCGTTTTCACTCATGTTAGACAGCGCTTTTTAAGATCCGTCTGGGGGGACTGACAGGACGGGACCCACAGAGAGGGATTCTAGATCAAGATTAGCAGTGAGATTATCATGGGAGGCTAGTGGAAAGATGCAGCGAGGCGTTCACAGCGAGAGATCACACTGAGTGTTTCGCTCTGTCTGCTCTGCTCGATCGTTCTTTGCATGGTCAATTCTTTTCCTAAAGGACGGAGCTGATCAGGCAGGTAGGGGAATACACGCTAGCTGGAGAACTGATTCATGCGAATCGCCGACCTCTGCGTGTTCCTATAGCCCTCTCAGGTCGATAATCTCCGCCATGCTAATGTGTAGATCCGATTCTCTGGGGTCGAGTACTGTCTTTGTGTCGGTTCCCAGACAGGACCTCTAAAAAGTGGATCTGAGGTCTGAAGCTGATCGGAGTTAAAACGCCTGATTGAAGACAAGCCCTAAGTGTCATTGTGCAAGATCAAGTAAAAAGATGGCCATGCGTTAGCTAGAACTGTTATGAATGATCCGTTTTATTTCCATGTTGCTGTTCCTCTTAGAAAACCCATTAGCTATCGCGTAATAGCATAAATTTTGCATACGAATAAGGGTATGTCTCAGTCTCGGGGTGAACATACGTATCATTAGATGTGCTGTGTTGTATCCGCAATTCAGACCCAAACCCTCATATATAAATAGCCGTTTTTTTACAATATCTTTCAATGTAAAACACGCATCTCGCTTCTTTACATAGACGTTTTATGTCAGATGTTCTAATTACCTTATTTCCCCCCCCCCCCCCCCCCCCCCACCTTCACACGATTACAAGTAATTGTACATTACAAATCTGGATCCGAAATCCGTCCGCAGGAGCCCTATTTTAATAAACAATGCCGCCAAAATGCATCCAAACACGCATCCGATTTTGGATGCGATTTTCGGGATCAAAAAACGTCCACGTCGTGAACATACTCTAAGGATTAGGTGACATGATTGGAAGTATTCAAAAGGGACCCCAGAGGCACCACCCCCCCTTCCCACCTCTGTTTCCTGCCCCAAGAACAAACCACGACGCCAAACAAAAGGCATGCTACACTTGTGCACTTCATCACAAGGCACCCCAGCCCGGATCGCATTGCCAAGGTGTATCGAAAATGCTGCTCCCGATATTCAAATGTAAACAAGTGACTCAATTACGTCACTATTTCCAGACCAGGCCGTCTAGACCCGGTCCAAAACAAGACAGATTTTAATCGTTTTAAAAATAAGGATTTGAGAAAGATAACCAAGATTTTCTACCTCTTGATGATACACTTAACATGAATAACACAGCACAATGTACACTAATACAAGCAGCGTGTCACACAGAATAAGTTGGGGTGACAGATTTGGCTTTTCGATTGAATCTTTGTCAGGCATGAAGAATTATACATTTCTATTAAAATTTTTGTTAAACTGAAAAGGACACCATCTCAACTTTAGAAGTAGCACTTGTCCACAGGGTGTTTATTGTTGTTCAGTATATTTGCACAACTTGCTGATCTCTAACTCGAATGAGCTCACTTAGAGGCAAAATTATCAGAAAAGAGTGTTTTGATCCTTGAATGCGATACTAAGAAATAAGGGATCAATGTGTGATTGGGATGTAATCGTCTCCTCATCCCTGCTGTTCAAATTTTTGACACCTTGTGAGAACAAGCCATAAAACCTTACAGATTTGTCAACTCAGTACCTCGCCAAATTGTGCTGCTTGCAAGCAGGATGCTACGAAGAGACAAGAATGTGGTCGCTGAGCCTGTCATCATGCAGAGGTTGCAAGACAGATTGTCCTCAATGATGTCTCGGAGAAAAGTGATCACACAATGATGGTAACAACGGGAGTCGCGTATAAATACCTCAATTGCAAGTCGATCCCTTTAAACTAACGATGTGTTCGAATAGTTATGGTGCACCATTTATTTATTTAGCATGAATAAGTGGGGACCACAACGTCTCCGAACACGCCTGTAGCCTGTTATGTGCTTAACTTTTAAAGAGATGGAAAGATAAGGGAGATTAGTGCTTATCAACTTCAATATAAGGACTGGAGAATACCTAATTTAGAGACTTACCATGTACTGGCATTTTATACGCAGCTATGGGAACTGTGGTGCGGCTGACAAGGGGTACATGCCACACTTTTTTCCTTTTTTTAAATGACACTAAAAATTAATCCTCCCTGCGCGATAAACCCTCTGTCTTCGATGAGGACCAGAATTTGCTTAAGGTGCAAAACTGCAGTTGTTGTCTCTTCTGTAGGAGAAATAGAGCACTCACTGGAAAGGTTGAAGATCTCATGTCTCTTGAATGTTCTGTGACAAATTATAAACCTAAAAAACAAAAACAGAGCCCCTTCATTAGTATAATCCCATGCAGGGCTGGCCGGGCCCCTGATGATTATATAGATGTAGAAAAGGTATACAGTCCTAAGCTTCCTGATCCTATAAATACTATTATGGGGCACATTTATTATTAACAAGTGTGGATGTGACAAAATGGGACTGGATCGTTACACTATGCTTTTACAATGCATTTATGTGTTTTGGACCTCTTCTAAAGAACCAATTGATTCCCCAATAATAGTTGGGAGGTAATGTACACAAATTCAAATTCTATTTGCGCCAACTCGGCAACTAAATATCCGAGTGTGCCCAGACTAGTCACCCAAGTGTAGAACATATGTTAGAAAATACAACTTACAGGATAGACATTCTAAAAGCACCAGTGAACAGAACTGTGATAAGCATAAACAAAGGACAATGTAACGGAACAACAAGTTAGTTATATGAAACAAAAAGTCGCAGTTGATACAGACATCTACAGTATACTATGAAGTTAATTGAAAATCAACTGTGCTTAGCATCACACAATAGCACTAGAAGAGCTACATGTGCAGACTGTCTGGCCGTCAGCCTGAGCCCATCGCATGCTGGCCAATATGCCTAAATCTAGTCGGAAAGTGTCAAAAAGTTTGACTCGGCAATTTAGGAGGATGTTCACACGCGGAGTTTCTTAGATGCGTGTTTGGCATCTTTGGATTTGGACCATAACGGGGCCCTCCCCCCAAACACCACCCATCCACCCCCCCCCCCCCCCCACACCCCCACAGCCCACCGCAGTGTGATTTCCATTGCTTCCAATGTAAACACGCTACGGCGTTCAGATGATTGATCGCGCTGTGCGTTATTGGATACTTTCTGATGGGTTCCTTTCGAGATTCCGTTTCAAAGAATTGGAGACATGTCGCGAATTCGTGATCCGTTTGACGCAGGGGATAGAGCCCTAGCAGGGTGCGTTTCTGCCGTAGCAAAAATGCAATATGAAGAAACGCACGCAACGCACGCTTTCAGACTCCAAAAAACGGATTCAAAACGCAGTGTGAACATACCCTTATTATGATATTGGAAGACTAATTGCATATCACTGCTCCACTAACGCCCATCTTATTGCTTTACATAGCTGAACCCAAGAAGAATGTGCCCACTATCTGACATGTTTCACCACCGCACGTACATATTTCTAAGACGAATGTTAATATTGGGTAGCAGTGGTGTGCTCATAGAAATTTGATTCGATGACACCCCGCCCACTCCCCCCCCTTAGACGATTCTGTGCCCCAACTGAACAAAACGGGATTGCCTTGTACAGCAGAAAGAGGGCATGGCTGTCGGGCTTAGCGTGGTGGCATCAGCAGCCAATAAAAACCGTCTGCTCAGAAACATTGGCAAAATTCTTGGTATAAAAAAAAGCAAAACTAATAAATGAGACGTGAAGAATAAACTGTAGAGACTACAACACATTAAACCTGTAGAATTGGAACTATGAAAAGTTGTGGCACATTGTTAAGACTGGTCCATCCAGTCTTAATGAGGTTGTCTCACCCCGCCGTTTGAGAGCACTCTCTCGCACTCGCTCCTCTCACATTCATGCATTCTGTGTGTGTGTGTGTGTGTCAGGCTGTGTGTGGTTTTATAGCTGTGATTAGAATATCAGCTTTGCATTCACAGCTGTTCTAAGATCACTGACATGAGAGCAGGGAGATGCTATCTATGAAGTGCAGAGTAGTGGGCTATGTTCACAGACCTTCGGCTTATTGCCGATCACGTAATTGCTATGGGGGACGGGACGCTCTCGCCCGCATAATTACGATTCCGGCCGGGCCGCTGCAGCGGTGTGGCTGGGTGCCCTGGCGTATGGAGGGGGGTGTCTCTTGCCCCTTCGGCCCATAGAGATCACATATTATTCACGGCGTCGTACACGACGTAAATAATGTGCATGTCACTTGTCTCCCCACTCGCAGTATCGCGTTCTGGCTGGGTAAGAAAGAGACGTGAAATCCTACAGTATCTTGTAGGGTGGTATTACCGTATATGACTGGGATGGATTCGTTACAGCTAGCGTGAGTACGACTGCGCGAGTACGGCTGGAATCACAGTCATCTGAGATAAGCCGTGTGAAAATCGGGACCGCATACAGAAGCTCAAAGGTAAACAAACAAAAGGTAGACGAAATTAGAATTGTTTGAGATTAATCCTCTACGCCGCGGTTTTCTAGAAGCTGCCAGGCAGCTTGACTTTGTTCGTAATCCTACTATCAGATAAGAACCTGAGAGAAGGGAGAGAGTCAGGATACAGGAAGGCGAAATTCCCCATCAGCGTGGCACCAAAAAAAATATCTCAGCAATGGTTCGGCCCTTGTGATGATCATGCGTGTCGAAGATTTGCGTTGAGAATTGCACGTCAAAAGACATATGACGTGCTGTGCTATTGGTTAAAGGGACATCACAAAGATGCAAAGGCCCTCTACATACTGACATAAAAAAAGATACGTCTTGTCGTCCCCGTCTCAATTGCCCGAAAGTCAACTTTTGTTTTGCTGACCACGGTTATTGGCATTGTATTTGCAAAACCTGCGGTTGGTTCTCGTTTTTTTGCCGTCAGCAAAAATGAAAATAAAACTCAAAAGTGCCGGCATAATATACAACATGTTGTACAATACGCCAGCGCCAGAAGACGAGCAGAGAAAAGACCAGCTGTGTAGACTACAGGTTGTTTTTTTCTATTCAAGTCTATGGGCTGCCTGAACGATCCCACTAAAAGGTTAGCTTTAAATATGTAGAGACCAGCAAGTGAAGAGTTTTTCCAAAAAATATTGCAGGTTTTTTTTTGCTTTGTTGAATGATAGACTCTGTGCACTCAGCGCTGATACATTCTAAGTTAGATTAGGTCTCCACTGCACAGGAAACTATCGTATTTTCAGCGGTTTTAGGATTTTAAAACCACCGAAAAAAGGTACGATTCGTTTCTGTGCAGCAGATGACTAGCCTAAGGCTTGCTGTCTACGCACTGCACAGAAAACGAGTGCCATTTTTCAGCGCAGTTACTCGCTCAATAAAAATCGTGGAAAAAAGCAAAAAACGACTGTAATCATTCCATAGACTCTAATGGTAAATACGCGTCCGCCTTTGTACACTGAGCCCCCATTTTTCCCAGCACCCATTTATTTTTTACCTCCGGTCCCTATTTCGCGAACTTGCTCTAGTGAAAAACGCGCAAGGGCAGAAAAGTTTAGCCTCCCCCCCCAGCCGCCGTCTATGGAAAGCGCACCGGACGTCTATTGGGCGCGTATTTTTTGCCGCATTTTTTTTCATGAAGAACCCCTCCCAGTGACCCAAGTGACCACAACTATAATGGTGTTCTGTAACTAAAGGTCTCTCTAATCCTTACTCAAATCTGCATACAAGTGTCTGACACCACCCCCCCCCCCCCCCCCCCCCTCTCCCCTCGCCCCCCGTCCGCTCGACTTTTTTGTACTGTTTGTAATGAAATGATCATGGCTTTTGGTCGCTAACGGTTTGTTTGCGCAATTCATGTTTTTTGTCGCTAAAAATTACGTTTTTTTGTTTGTTTTTTTTTGTACAGGATTTTGTGGCATCAGAATCAGTTTTTTGTTTTTTTTTTTTTACCAGGATTTTTGATGCTAAATACCGTTTTCTTAACATATTTTGGCGGCTAATAAAGTTATCTCGCTTGGAAATACGTCTTTTTTTTTTTTACGGATTTTGGCGGCAAGAATCGTTTTTTACGTTTTATGGCACACGAAATTTTTGTGTTTTGTTTTTTTTACAGATTTTGGCGCTATACGTTATCTCGCTGTATGACGCAAAAATAGGATTTTGGCAAGAATCCTTTTTACTTTTTTTTGCACGAATAATATAGATACTATATATAATATATAGTATATTATATATATCATATAGTATATACCTATATATTTTTTTTTACAGATGTTTGCGCCATAACGTTATCTCGCTCCGACGCACATACAAATACGGTTCGTATTTGCTACGGATTTTGCGTGCAACGAATACGGTTTTGCGTACGTTTTCTTGGCATCTAAATTTATTATTATTTAATTTTTTTATCAGTTTGGTTGCCGACTAATAAAGTGATCTCGCTTGCTGACACCGTTAAAATAATTATTGTTTTTTTTACAGGAACTTTGTACCCGCAATTTAGAATGCTGTTTTTTTTTTTTTTATTGTAGTGCCGCTAAGATTCTCCTTTCTTTACTAGATTTTGACGCTCTAATAGTTATCTGGCTGTATGGAAAGATAATGTGGGTTTTGAGGATTTTGGCTGCAAGAAAATCCCTTTTTTAAGTTTTATTGGACTCACGAAATTTTTTTTTTTTTTGTACAGATTTGGGCGTCATTAACGCATTATCTTGCACTTCTTGACGCCAAATACGGATTTTGGCGCAAAGAATCCTTTTTTTACGTTTTTTTTGGCACGAAAATATATATAGTATTTATATATTTTTTTTTTACAGATTCTTGCCGCCACGCTCCATGAACGTTATCTCGCCTCTGACGCCAAAAATAGGCTTTTTTCTAAGGAGTTTTGGTGCAAGAAATTCATTTTGTCTCGGTTTTTACGTTTTTTGGCACTAAAATTATTTATTTATGTTTTTTTGAACAGTTTTGGCGCTATTAAAGTGATCTCGCTCAGAACACCCACAAAATATAACCTTTTTTTTACGGGAATTTGTCGCAATAATGACGTTTTTTTTTATTTTGCCGCTAAAATCCTTTCCTTTACAGATTTTGAGCGGCAACTAGTTATCTTGGCTGTACTGGGAAGATTTAATGTGGGTTTTTGTGGATTTTGGTGCAAGAATCCCTTTTTTACGTTTTTTCTGGCACTAAAATTATTATTATTTTTTTTTTTACAGATTTTGCCGCTAATAAAGAGGATTCTGCTTCTGACGCAAAATATATGTTTTTGACGGATTTGGGACACCCCATTAATGTCATTTTTGGGATGTTGACCGCTAAAATCCTTTTGTCTTACAGATTTTGACTGCTAATTAATAAAGTTATCTCTGGTGTATGGAGAAAAGATTGTTAATGTGGGTTTTTGTGGATTTTGGAGCTAAGACATCTGTGCACAATTTAATAAAAGTAGTAGCACGCAGCAGCCAGCAGCACACAAAAGGACAATGTGTTCAGACGATGTGTGTACAGTGATTAAAGGAAGTGACTACTGTAATGTGTGTGTGTGTAAATCCACGCTGTTAGGGTGCAGTTTACAGTCCAATGCGCTTAATTTGTTTGCATACATTTATAAAAAAGCAGAGCAAAGACGCTCAAAATGACGGGGCCGTTTTTTCAGCTGCTTTTGACACAGGCAGTGGACAGACAACTCTACAGTGTTCATGAACGTTATTTTAGTAATTCGTTTTCTGGTCAGTTTTTTTTTTTTGTCCACTGCAGGGCAGACATAGCCTAAAAGCTGTTAAAAATCCAGCAAAGTAGCTGTCCCCATAATCATGTGCAGAAAATTCAGAACTAAAAAAAAAATACAAAATAAATAAAGGCAGGCGAGTTAACAAGAGTATTCCGTAACTGGGACAGAGATTCGGTCATTGTGCTTGTGAGGTGCAATCTAAACGTGTGCACATCGCACTGTTAATTGCTGACTGACTGTCAAAGGCTCCCTGACGTGCCATGAGATAGATCTACCGCATTCTGCATGGTACTGCAAGGCGCTAGACAAGATGAGGGAAAGAGAAATTCCATTTACTGAGAGTGCATGACTTTGCAATAAGCATTTACTAATGTCCTGAATCAATCCAGGACGGAAACCAGCAAGTCTGAGCCAAGTTCATACAAAGTCACGGAGGACCGGGGTAGCAGCAACTAAAAAGACTCCTTCCTGAATGATCAACTCGGAGCCAGTACCGCTGTCCATCCACTGTGTGGCAGAACAACATGAACCTTCTGCAATCCTGCTCAAATATTTCAGCTATGTGTTCTCAATGTGACTCCGCAGCTGCCAGGCGGAGTTCCTATTACTTGTTTGTAAAAGGAAATGGTCCATAAACTAAGCCAGTTAAGTAACATGCCTGGTTATTAAGCCAACCACAATTTCTAATATCCTGAATGCGGATGTGCAACATGAGGTTTGAAACCAAGCTACATATCTGAATGTACCTGAAAATTACTTCAGGCCTTCCCTACACTGTTTTTTTTTTTTTTAAGTTATTCATAGAGTGTACATGTATTTTTATGGCAAGTCTTATGTCAGACAAGTGCCACAAAACCATGCATACTGCGTTTTGAAATTTTTAAAAAAATTAAAACTTTTTATTATTTTAAAAACTTGCGTTGCAGACTTCAGCTAGGCCTACACAGCACAGGTTTTCCCTGTCGAGATTTTTTTGCGGAGTCAGCTCCGAAATGAAAATCATAAAAGAAAAAAAAAGAGAAGAGTACAAAAAAACAGAGAAATAAAAAAGAAGAAAAAGCAAAGAAAACAAAAAAAAATCTGGACGGTATCCGATGTGCTTGCACTAGGACAAAAAAAAAAAATCTGTGCTGTAGTTTACACAGCACGGATTTTACACCATCTGTTTTAAAATCTGGCGGAATAGGACGCAACAATGTGGTATTTTCTCCGCATATATTGCCGTCGGATTACTGTACATTCAATGTATGATGCCGACAGCAAATCCGAAAATAGACCTCGGCTTTAGCGTCAATTGGCAGCGCAGCAAATGTCAACGTGCCGTCGGATTTCGGGCAGCATTTTGACGTTTGCTGTGTAGACCTAGCCGCCTCATTCACAAAAATCTTTTTTTTATTTTCCCATCTAGGAACCTCAGTGCTGGCTTGTTTTTTTTTTGGAGCCTGACGTGTAGTTGTATTGGTATCATTTTGGGATTCATCTAGATTTTTGAGCCACTTTGATCACCATGATTTTTTTTTTTACTCCTGGTAACTCATTTAGCTCCCCTCTGACAACAGTTGATTGTACACTGTTCCGAAATAAAAATATGCTGTGACAGCAGTAGTAAGATGGCAGCCATAAAGGCCGTCATTCGGCCCCAGCTATCTTGACTACCAGTCGGCACCCCGCGATCATATCGAGAGAAGGTGGAGTTGGAGCGGAGGTACCGCGGTCATGTTTACTGCTGCATTGAATGGTTTAAAATGCCAGGATCGCAGCCATCTCCGCTCCAGTCTGCAACTAGCAGTGGTTACCTGCAGCTTATAAAGCAGGCTCCGTGACAGACTCCCACTTCATACCCCTTTCCAAACCTCATGACTTAAAGGTGTTTTCTTGGCTGTACAAAGATCATAATCTGCTGTAATGATAGGGGACAGTATAAAAAATTAGCTCTTTCGACAATTGGGTTTTGACATTATCTCTAAACTTCACTTTGTTTAGCAGATATGAGCTAATCTTTGATCCTTAGCTATTTCTGCTAAGCAGGTGTCGGTCAGCCCCATTTTATGTGTTTGGACTGACTGATATGGTCATTCAGCCTGTGTGGACACACCCCCTGGATGGGAAAACACCCACTGTGTTTTCTGTGATTTGGTGCCTTGCACAACTCTGGCTTAACTTCCATCTCTGAGTGTGTTTAATTGAAAGTGAAACTAAGTGACTCAGCTTCTCAAAGTTCCTATATCAGCTGCTATGTGAAGGATACTGTGCAATTTACTGAGTCTTCCAAGGCTGCTAGATTCACTCTCTCCCCCCTATGAAACCAGCTTTATACTGTCCTTATTCCCATATTACCTACTGTGCCTGTTAACAGATCGGGAAAGAGCAGAGTGTATTCTTCATTTGTTTCATCATTTCGGGGGACTGTATGTATAACTGCTGTACAGCAATGCAGGCGTTGCGTTAGGTTCAGCAATTAGCAGGTATGTTGGTTATAAAGGAGCTTTGCGTAGCCTGGGATGGAGGCCGACAGCTCCTGCGCAGACGATGATGACCATTGCAGGTGGTACCTGCAGAGATGTGACATCCTCTGATCCCAGCACTGGATACACACAGAATGATGAATGTCACAAATCATTCTCTAGTGGGGAAGGACAAGGCGCCATTGGGGAGGAGAGAGCACACCCCGCGGGTTTTGGATAAGCTGTAGAGATCAACACGCATCAAGGGTCCTGCTCAAATGCCTCCGATGAGAAAACCCCTTTAAATGTACATCTTTTCACACAGGATACTGGGGTTTTCACTGATTTTCATTGGTCAGCTTTAAATGATGTTGGTAAAGGTAAAGACTATTATATTATTATACATCGTTGTTCTGTTTTTTGGTTTTCTTTAGGTTAGGATGCCAGATGTCTTCATCTACTATCCTGGTCTTTGTTACACAATCTTCGCCTATGTGTGTGCA
Organism: Phyllomedusa bahiana; assembly: GCA_025379985.1. NCBI lineage: Eukaryota > Metazoa > Chordata > Amphibia > Anura > Hylidae > Phyllomedusa > Phyllomedusa bahiana. The sequence goes on along the minus strand of JAODAL010020873.1, from coordinate 13,180 downwards.
GTGTCAGGTGTCATGCGTGTGTAGAATCACCTGACCTGCTGTGTATACCTTTTCTTTGAAAGACAGGAGCTTGCTTACATTACTTACTGACAGGTTTTACTCATGAGACGCCTGTGAAGTCCTGTGAAACATGTGTCCTAGTGCAACAAAATCCAACTGGCGTTCGTCAGCATCTCTGCCATAGTGTCATGTGTAAGGTATAAGCCTTAGGCTATGTTCACATGGCGTAATTACAGTACAGTACGCCCCGCAATTACGTCGGGTGTTTGTGAGTCACGCTGATCGGCGCATACTCCCGTGACGTGTGGGGGGGGCGGCCCCATAGACTGTCATTACATGTCACTTATCTCCGGCAAGCGTACAGTATCGACCGTATTAGTAGCGCCCCCGGGGAGAGGTCGGCCGTATCCATAGTTCTCTATGAGAACTATGGATTACAGGTAATTTAGTTCAGGGTGCGCATCTCGCTCTGTATTAGAGGAAAATAATAATAAATGACTAGTCGAACGTTGAACCACGTGAAATATACCCGTTAGAGCAGGGCTCTCCAACTCAGGGTCCGCTCAAAAGGGGGGGGCCCACCGAACGCGAGGTCATGAGTATCAGGATATGCCACAGAATGCAGCTGACCATAATGAAGATCACGGGTGCATATACTAAGGAAAAGCAGAAAACATGGACCTGTTGGTGGGCCCTGTGAGGGACTGGAGTTGAGGACCTGCCTTATGAGCACAGTGTTTCTAAATCCAGTCCTCAAGACCCACAAACAGGTCAAGTTTTCAGGATCTCCTCACTCGTGTACAGGTGATATAATTATCACAAGCAGCATAGTTGTTATTACTGCATACCTCTTTAAGAAACATAAGCTACTGTCCCATTTAGTAAAAACATGTAAAACCTGGCAATCCGCCTCTGACTTATCGGTCAATACATGGTATTCGTTAGGTTATATTTCAGGTTACCGGCAAGGGTGGGGGGTGGGAGGGGGCTATGAATACACCAGGAGTTTTTCCATTAGCTAATATAGTAGCAGGAAAGAAAGCATTTATTCACTCATGTATTAGCTTCTCTCTGCATCAGTAGATCTAGTCTACTGCTCTCTTCTCTCTCTCTCACTTCCTACTTCGTGATACTCTCCTTTCTTGTGTGTGAGAAAATTACTTAATGGAACGAGGGTGGTGATATTCTTGTGACTCCCTTTCTTTCCTGGAATGTTGGATCCCCGTCGCTCTTCTACTCCCACCCTCTTCCCCAAGCCGTGATGTTTCTTGTGCCGGTAGATCCCCCCCAGCCCCTTGATCTCGCTGGCCTGGACAGCTGTCTGTCGTATTTTCGCGTCGTGCTTGATGGGCTGTGTCCACTGGGTTCCACCAGAAACACGATGTTGATACAGATGGATGAACAGCTACTTTGTTCACACCAGTGTGGTTTTTCAACAACAAAAACTTCACTCAATATCTGGATGCCGCGTGGTGTCTCTCGCTCACATCCTCCCCGCCACGTGAAGCCAGGTCAAAATGGGTCCGTATGTGGTGTGTGTGTGTGGTGTCACCTGTGTGTTCTAAAAATTGGGGGAAAATGGAAAGTTGTCAGCTCCTGCCAAGGATTTGTACTTCATTTTAATAGTTCAGATTCACAATCGAAGGAAGAAACTGGCTCAAATGAGCAGGGAGCGTCTGCATGTTTACTCAGATAATTGCAACAGACCAGCGAGTATTCTCTATACGCGAGGACTAACAGCCTCTGACACAGTGAACAATAGTTAGGCAGATGCCCGCCGGTAACACTTGCTTGTTTTCGTCGCCCCCCTCCCCTTCAAAGCTTTCGCTCCTCGCGGGGTCCTGCCAATCAGATAAAGAAAGTGTATCAAACGAGACGCAGCCGTATCGGCAGGAGCTGGCAGATCAGCTCCCGGATCTCGTACCTATGTAAACAGTCAGGTGAAACTAAAAAGGTGCATCTAAGTCAGGCTGCAGCTCTCAGAGGCTTCACTTTTTATTAATCACATAAATTTAGAAAAAAGTGGATTAAATACCCATTTTTGGAGGATCCACGTCACCATTACATGATGGCAAAACCGCTTTAGAAGCAGAGTGGAATAGCCATCACATTGGCAAAGTGGTCTCAGGCGCCATCTGACTGAGATGTGTGAATACAGTTTGTTAATGCCTAAGTGTGTGCCCCTGTAGTTGGCTTCGCTGCTGAGAGAAAGTGAACACCTACTGCAAGACTTCCCCCACCGATTACGGCTTATTGCTGGGGGTCCCAGTAGGATGATACTTTGTCATCAAATTAATATTAAAGGACCCTTCTAACCAGTATTGGACTGGGCTGCTGGGGCTCACCTGTGGAGTGGATTCTGGGGTCCCACCCTACGCCTCCCATACTCTGCCCGGGTTTTCCCTGTGGGGCAGTCTACCCCTGCTTCTAACAAGTAGGGACTGTCCAAAGTGGAGAACTCCTTTAGGATAAAGCAGAGTGAGAGCCCCTCCAACTGCAATGAAGCATGCCAGCTGATGGCTCTTTCTTTACTCTCAACAAATAAATTTGAATTAAAAGTTTTTCTAATAAATCATGATAACCACTGTTCGGCCATGTTCACACGGCTTAAAATGGGACGTATTTCAGTCCGAATTACCCCCGGGAGTGTGTGAATTACGGCTGGGAATACGCCCAGTCATTACGGAAAATCCACAGTTCTCATAGAGAACTATGGATTACGTCCCTCTCCCTGCTCGGCGAATCCGCTGGGGGGGGGAGATAAGTGACATGTGAATTACTAGCGGCTTTATACGCCCGCTGGAAATTGATATTTCTAGGGCCGGCGGGGTCCCGGCCCCCGCTCCTGCCCCGACGGCGTAATTGCGGGGCGAAATTACACCCCGCAAATAAGCCGTGTGAACATGGCCTTAACCCTATATTTATATATATTTTTTTTTACCTGACTGTACATAAACCGGAGCATAAAATCAAGCAAGAAAGATTTTCCCTTCCGGAAAGCACCAGCGACCGACACGACGACAACATTCAGATCCCGTATGTGATCCTGCATCAAGATGCTTTCCAGGGCCTTTTCATCTAGTTCAAAGTTATGGTCGTCCTCATGGGCCAGAACAATCTGGATGGGGCAGGGCTTGTCCATCACCTCAGCATCACTCTCAGAATTAAGCCGGATGTCTTCCACGTGATCTTCATCTGTAAGAGAAGGAACAAGAAGAAAATTAGGACGTCCCATCAGGAGACTACAGGTAACACTCTGCTTACTGCACATCCGAAAATAATGGCCGAATGACTGCCTTGGTTTAAATGCATATAAAAATGGATAAAGTTTGTGAACCTACAAAAATCAAGGTAGAAAGTATGCAGCAAACTGTGCACCAGAGGAGCGCGGAGCCTAGAGAAGGAACATCACAGAAGCGCCCAAAATAAACACCGACCGATCCCAGAGCGCTGCAGACAAAGCAGCCAGATGTTTATACAGGTGTATTAATAGAACAGCACCCGGACAAGAAAGCCAGCAGAGCGAGGCAGGGAAAGTAAACCGACTCCTGCGCCGCGGCCAGCTCGCTCCGTGACCCTGGAAACACTAGATGTCAGGCGTCAGAAATAGACTGGAAAGGCCAGCGAGAAAGAGGAGCCAGGATGAAGGACTTCTCCCAAGTCAAGGAGCTATGCGGAGCAACATCATCACACTTTATGGGTAGCCCTCAAAATCTGAGCCCCGGGTCCACACGGAAGCGATAGACACTGTCAGAGAATGTAAAAAGCATGTACCGTGTCCAAAGAGACCTTCCTCTACCCCGCCTGTGCTAGGGGACTAAATTATCCAAAAGAGCAGGACTCCGCACATAATTGCGCTACAATGCGCCTAAAAGTACGCCCCGTAAATACGGTAAAATCATAGCACCCATTGAGTGATATGATTTCCCAGGGCATCCCCCGTCTATAGTACACAATTATAAAAAGTAATGACAGGTCACTTTTTTTGGGCAAGTACACGTCGGGGAAAAGGGAAAGTATAGGAGGCCAGGCCAGAGCACTGTTGAAAGTACGTGCTGGCCAGCGTGTACTTTCACCAGCAGGCGTATTGTGGTGTGCACAGGTATACACTGCAGTACGCAGAATAAACATTAACCCTCTTTTAGAACCGGGTCCTATGGTGCAGCAAGTTTGCTGGTGATATTGTTTCATTGGCAAACTTGTACAATAGGACCCCAGCTGAAGGGAAAAACACACATGTGTAATATGCTGGTCGGACTATGTTTAAGAATCTGTCCGGTGTTTTATCATCCTTTGATGGTTTTGGAGGACGGTTATGTCTGCGGTTTGCAGATTCGCCCGTCCCCTTAACCACTGACATGTTCATGTTCTGCCCGAAGCTGGACAAAAAATTGTGCATGTTCCAAGTTTGTCAGAACGTCGGCAGTTAGATACCCGTCCGGCTGAAAATCCCTTCAGTGTAGACCGCTGGGCAGATTTTCTATTAAAGTCTATGGGGATGGTTGCTTGTCAGCGTTCAAATCCGCAAACCGTCTGAAAATCCGATGAAAAAACCATGCCGTGTGGACGGACCCTAAGGCTATGTTCACACGGCATAGATGCGGGGCGTAATTATGCCCTGCAATTATGCCGGGACTTTGGCAGCTCGCGTCGACTCCCGCGATGCTAGCGGCTAGTAATTGACATGTCACTTATCTCCCGCCGCGGCGTATTGTCAGAGCGGGGAGATCAGACGTAATCCATAGTTCTCTATGAGAACTGTGGATTACCGTAATGACTGGGACGTATCTCGCCCCGTATGGAGCGCAGTACAGCGCAAAATACAGGCTGAAATACGTTCCAATTTAAGCCGTGTGAACATAGCCTAATACTTTATATCTGTTCAGTTACACACATTAGAATTTTCTTTTTCGTTTGTTTCTATATTGAAGCTATAGGAGACAGTGCATGCTTACAATTCAACTTCATCCCAAGTGTTTTCCCACGGCACCGGTTTATTTGCTGGTTTTTCAGACTGTTTGCGGTTTCACGGACTGTCTGAAAACCGCCAAGCAACGCTCCCCCATAGACTTCAATAGAAAAGTAGGTCCCAACTGCACAGATTTTCCGCCGGACTGTGTTTTACACCGGCAGCATTCCAAAAAGCTTAGAACAGGTTCATTTTTCCGCCTGGTTTTCGGGTGGAACATGAACATGTGGGTGCGAAGGAGGCGACTTGAATCCGCAAACCATGTACAAAATCCATCCCCCTGCGTACCAAAAAAAAAAAGAAAGACCAAATACCGTCCGGCATTTCCAACCAGTATTTGGTCTTTACTGTGATCATGCATCCACTGGAACCTCACCAACCAATGGACCTCCCTTGAACAGAGGCCAATGGTTTATCTGTATAGATCAATATGGAGGCTACAGTGTAAAAATTCAGATATTCCAAGACAAAAAAAACAAAAAAAACAGTTGTAATCCTTCTTAAAGGCACCCTGTGACATGTTTTAGTGAATCCTTGTTCCCGGGGTTGGAACAATTCTGAAGTATCTCCTCTGAATCTGTCAGATGGGCGTTTCCCTGCACAGTCTGCCATTGTCCAATCAGCATGTGCAAACACATCTTTTAAAACGGGGAAATAACACCCATCGACAGTTCATAATACATTTCTGAAAAAAACAGAGGAACAGTACAACATGGAGTTATAAGAGGAGATGCTCCAGGATTGTAATTTCTCCTGGAATACAAGGATTTACTAACACAGACGTCGGGAGAGGTCACAGGTCCTCTGTAAAAGAAGCTTTGAAATATATAGATTTTGGGCTAATCCGATCTTGATGAAATCCATGCTATAAAAAAGTCACTATCTAATGTTTCCTTAACGAAACTCCCGTTTTCCCCTTTTCCAGAATCATGAAGCAGCACATGGGCGCAAATACAGGCACCCCACTTACCCCGGGTCCAATTTACATCGCCCCCCTAGTTACAAAAGAACTTGGGAGTCGGGCACTTGAATTTCCCCATTCACAGCCGGATTAGCAGGAACGCAATTTCCAGCATGCCCCACAGCACAAGGGAAATGGGGAGAAACCATCTTAACAGGGACACAGACGCAAAAAAAAATGTAAAAACCCTTCCCTGCACTACCCAAAAACTAAAAAAACCTTTGTGCGGGAGTTACTTTTAATAAATCTACCTGTTCCAAAATTACAGAAAAATTAAAATTAAAAAAACCCCCTTAAATTTTTCCCGGGAGCTTTCCCAGGCTGCGGGGGCCCGAGTTGAACTAGGGGCTTGCCCTTTTTTGGCAAATTTTGGGGGTTTTTTTTTTCTTCCCTCTCCTCCCTGATATATGGCGATATTAGTTATACGTTTAATTATTGCTACTTATGTTGAAGTGTTAGTTTATGGTCATTAGATAGTGGGGCACCATCTCTTTTTTTGCTGTGGGGCCCTATGAATTCTGCCCCTGCAGCTGTGTAATCTATAGAGGACAAGTAACAGATGTTTAGTTCCCAAAAAACAGTGCGACGAGTAATGTTGTCCCCCCTTTTTCGCAAAAAGTTTTTAAAAGTAAAAGTAACTGGGGCAGCGCCCAGGGAGGAGTACTAATTTTGCATTGTACCATTGTCGTGGGCATGCCCTTTTGGGTTTCAGGATTACAATCTTGCAACTTAATATTTTTACAAACTAGGTTAAAATATTGACTCTAAAATCAAAAAGCTCTTTACAACAAAAACCCCCTGAAAAAGCATAAAGCCTGCATACGAGTCCTGGGAAGCAGTAATGGCAGCACTTTCTCAGTACTATTTCCATCCTTCAGAGAGGAGCCAGAAATAGCAGCGGGTTCTGCTGAAGACTTTGGATTCCGCTGGGATACGCAGCTACGACAATATGCAAACAGTCAATTTGATTAGGACCGAGCAAAAAATAGAGCAAATTTCCCTGCTCATGAATACGAGCAATCCGGTTAACCCAATTATCCTCATTTTCCCCCACAAAGTCAGGGAAACACAGCACCCCGGGCAGCCCATAAATAAGCAAATAATGGGGGGGTTGGAAATATTATACAACAGAGGCGCCACAATCCAGATTAGGGGTCCCATAAATGGAAGAAAGTGCTGCGGAGTCTCTGGCATTACCTTAAATGGGTTGTCTCACTACATCGATTCAGTCCTGTTTTCTCAGTTTCATTTTTGTTCAAGGCAATCACTGACCGCATTTAGACTCTGAGGGCACCAAGGTCTGTAGCTATAGCGACCAGCGCTGGCCCACAGGAAGATCGAAAATCTGTAGCTAAGCAACCAGCGCTGGCAGCCAATCGAGATTTAACAGGGCTGACTATACGACCTGAGGGGGGATGCAGCCCTACAAGAGGGGGGTATCTAGAAAAAGTAGGAATGTTTAAGGCCAATTGCAAAGTGACTTGATTGCAAAATCTTTTTTCATAAAAAGCAAAATTGAGGAGACAACCCTTTTAATAAATTTACAGCAACAAATCCTAATTGTGTGGATTTTGGTGATTAATTGTTACAAATGATTCGAATGTAAAGAAGAGGATAACCTTAAATGGGCACACTCATTAATAACGTCTAATAGGGAACCTTTAAGGTGGTTTATGCTGCCCTATCTGAGAAATTTCTACACGGTATCAAATACTACCGCCAGCATAAATACAAAAATTTTTTTATTCGAGAGAAAATAGTAAAAAAACAAAATAGGACAAAGCACCTAAAATACTCAAGAGGGGGAAACCGTAATAAACCCATATTAAACCACGTAACCGCTTGGGAAAGGTTTTTTTCCAGTTTTTTTTATAGGGGTACGACATATCCATGCCAACTTTTTGTACACTTGACACTATTGTTGTGCTCAGATTCTATTCAGAACATATAGAGACTGCTGGATAATACACATAATGTAAAGGTCTATTCAGGTTTGATGCCAATTCTCTTATGCTGTATTATATCTATTTGCTACGGCCATTACTAATCGATCTAGATAAATTGTCCTTCTGTGCTTTACAACTCTATATAATTTATTTTTTTTATTGTGGATAGTCTATATTAATATACACAGCACTTGCTTGTAATAGATTTATAACCCATATAACTGTCTTTGTTACCACTGTTTCCCCCTGTTGAGGATTTTAGGTTCATTGTCCAGTTTGTTTCTTAATATTTTGTCTCTAATAAAAACATTTTTTGTATTAATGCTGGCGGCAGTATTGGACACTGTGTAGAAATTGGTTTAGATTTGGTTTGCGCTGGTACCTAACTGGTCTAGAATCGTTGCCCTACCTGACACCAAATTGATGGGGGGGTGTGTTGTGTTATTTTTTATTGGTTAAATATATAATATATAATATTTATTATATATATATATATAATAATTTTTTTTTTTTTTTTTTTCCCCCCCCCCCTTTAATTTGTATCTCTATACAGGGGAGGTTATATGATTTTTTGTAAATTTTCTACAAAAACAAAGTAAAATGTGAAAAGTGAAACAAATTACCCCTTGCCATACCCACATAAGATTGACAGCTCGAAAACACCGATACAGGGGAAAGCTTCAGTCACTGCAAGGGGGGGTCACAGGGCTCCCCCCCTCCTGAATCAAAAGGCAACTTTTAACATCTGACCCAACAGTGTAACATTTGGAGAGTGGAGAAACTAAGGAAACGAATGACTACAGGATGTACAAGGATTATAAAGATGCTCTGACCTAAACAAAGCCTCCCGAAGCAAACCACCTACCCTAAAGAGAAAAATAAACAATATCAAACACACACAACACCATATAAACAAACACCACAAAAAGTGAAACGGAAATTTTTACCACCCACAGACAGTGAAAGACCACCATATAGTGTGTATGGGAGGTCCCCATCCCACTTCGCTTTTTATATTAGCCAAGCATTTTCCTCCTTAACAAAAAAAAACATACTGAAACTAAATTTACGAAAACAGACCTTCATTAGTTCACTTTTTCTTCAACAGATCACATTAACAGTGCATAACAACCTTGATGCTACAAAACAGTCTCCCCCGCTGCAGAGTTCACACCTCTGAACCTTGCATCTACGCGGGTTTTAAAATGCAAATTTTTGAAAAAAAAAAAAAAAAAACACCAGAAAAACAGATAATGTTAAATGTACAGAGAAAGGGAAGAATATCAGATCAAAAAAAAAAAAAAAAAAAAAAAAAAAAAAAATTGCTTATGCAAAGGGAAAGACACAGTAATGCAATAAAACCGAAAACCTCCTTAAAAATAATGAGGTAGCAAAAAAATAAACAAAAAAAGAAAAAAAAGCAAAGAAGCACCCTAAAATACAGCCCCTTTATAAATACAGCATGATTGCAAAAAATATAAAAAAAAAGCCGGAAGAAGGGGGGGGGGGGATTATTTTATACATACACACAAAGAAAAATAATTTTTTATATCATACTATCCCCCCCCCACTTCCTGGCTCTTATAATTTAATTGCAAATCTGCGTGTCTATATATTTATGCAAACATCTACATACATATGTATTTTAAAAATAATGATGTAGGGGTTTTTGAAAATTATTATAAAACTAAAAAAATATAATAATATAATAAAATTATTACACTAATCCCACACCCCAAAAGCAAAAAATGGAAAATGCAAAAATTTTTTTTAAAGGGAAAAAAAAATTATAAAATATGATATTAAAATTTTAAATAAAACCTTTTGGGGTTATAAATACTGTCCTGTACACACGCTGGTTGGGGAATGAGCATTTCTGTGGATCAGTGAGAGGAGCTAAAATCAAGACAAATAGAGAAACAGAATGGGACAGAAAAGACTCGTCTACTTCCTTGTTGAAAGCGGAGGGTTTGGCAGGGCCTCCATAGCCAACAAGAGGATGGGGGCACTGGGACCCCCTAACAGAAATTACTCACCCCCACCTTTTCCCTCCCCCCCGTATTTTTCAGCCAAGATTTTCAGGCAGTCCAAGCATGCGTTTCCCATTGAAGATTCATATCCAAAAGAGCCATCCACAGAACACAGGCATTGCTGGTCCCATCTCCGAGGAAGCACAACCCCCCAATGCCCTTTTACTTGTAAAACCCCAAACCCGCAGCCTTTTTTTAACCGGAATAAAAGCACAGCAAATACAATCGGGAAAAAATTTACAGTAAACCTTTTCGACAAAGACCGATAAAAAAGATCTGATAAACCCTAAAAGTAACCAGTCATAAAAGCGGCCTTTTACAAAAAGGTAAATGGAAAAAAAAAAAAGGAAAAAAAACTTGATATCGGTGATAGAAAGTTTTAGGAGACAACCTTGGACACATTTCTCACAAGTGGACTTTACTACATGACGCACCAGAAGTTAGCGGATATGCATTAGAGCCTATGTCCACCTCTTCATCGGTCACAGAGAAAATAAGGCTAAATAAAGACTGGAGTACAAGATCTTCTCAAATGTAATGCACTATTTAAAAATGAACTGATGCGTGGATTACAGAATGTATTATACAACAGAGCTGCATTCACAAAACTGCACTTTTCAAAAGGGGGGAAAATCTTCCCCTCCTTTTCCTACCAAAGGGACCTGGGTTTTTGGACCTATCCTGATAGGGGGCCAGGGACTGGTTTGCTATAGCTACAGGGCCTGGGTTCACCTTTAGCGTAGTAAACCAGTAAAACCCCTGAAATCAAAGTGAAACCAAGAAAATAAATGGGGTAAACAAACCCCCTTTAACAGCCCCAAGCCCCAAGGGGAAAAGGGGCAATTTTAAAAACAAGAATTTTAACCCCCCTTAAAATTTTCCCCAGTAAAAAAATTAACTTTCAAAAATTAAAGGGGCAGGGAATTAAAAACCTTTTTTAAATACATTTGGGCTTTTTATTTTACTTTTTGTCCCGGAAATAAAAACTTTTATATGCCTGGGGTTCACAAAAGTTTCCCTTTGGGAAACCCGGATTAAAAACGGAAATTGAAGAAGAGCACAAAATGAGGACTAATTTTTCTCTAGCAATTTTTTTCCTTTTTTTTTTACAGATAAGCAATTGTTTTCACTCCTCACAGCATGTATAGCTTTCTTTACTGAAGATTAGCTCTCTTGCGCTTTATTTTTAAAAAGGGGCCTGTGAGTTACAGGAAGCTAAAATAGCTAAAACCCGTATAGAACCACCCATACCTGACTAGGGGCAGAGTGAAAAAAAAAATTTTCTGAAAAAACCCAATGAGAAAAAAACCTCCCTTTTAACTTTTAAAAAAAAAAAAAAAAAAAAAAGTGCAGTTATGGCGTCAAGCTGTATCCACAGGGAAAGAACAAAATACTGATCCGATTCGAAAAATCAGAATCCGACCAGTGTTTTACACATTTTAGTTTTTTGGACCAGTTTTTTGATGCAGTTTTCAGATTTGGCCCCCCATTAACATTGAAAAGTATATATTCGGTGTGAAATCCAAAAACCGTACTTTAATTTGTTTTTAAATTTTTTTAACTTAAAAAAAAAATAAAAAAAAAATAATAATTTGCTTTGAAATCCAACCGCAGAAAATCTGATCTGTGTGGACTATAGCTTGGGAAATTCCTTTAGGTCAGGGATGATTTACCGAGGTTTTCTGGTTTTAAAAACCAAAAACCGTGCAAAAAGACTATAAAACCTTTCGTGTAATGGACCCTAAAGGGAGTATGGAGCTAGCTCGCGAGCTTGGGCTGCACAAATTGGAGGAGAGGTGGCCACGCTCTCTTCAATGGGGAAATTTTTCCCGTACGAGTTTGTGTAGGTGTAAAAACATACAAGGGCATACTACTTGGGAACAAAAGCACCTTAGGGGGATGTTCCACGGGTAATTTCGCTGAAAAATTCGGTAATCCAAACGCTCATAGAATAAAGGATTTCGCCCCCTCTCCCCCGCTCGTACGTACGACTATTTACGCGTGGGGAGTATTTGACATGTCAATTATTTGCGGCGAATAGCGCCGCGAGTAATGACCTAAAGGGGCGTTCCCCGCCGAGTGGGCCCCGTATTAGCGCAACCCCCAAATCACCCGGCGTAATTGCGGCTGTACTATACGCACTGCAATTACGCCATGTGAACATAGCCTTACGGGCAAGATGCGCACCAAAATTATGGTACTCCATAATTGTACGGGCGGGGAGATAAGTGACATGTCAATTTTTTGGAGATATCCCACGAGTAATCCCGGTTCAATGGGGCCGGCAGGTTGCCGCCGCCCCCCTCCACCCCACGCGCTGCAATACATCGTGTGAACATACCCTTAGGCCACTGTAATGACTTTATAAGGTAGCAGTATATTTAATTTCAGATGCCATAATGCAGAATCAGAAAAGCTCTTCTGAAGACGTCTCGAGAAACATTTTCAAGATCTCACAAGGTGGGAGGAAAGGATCGGATAAAGGAGGATATGTTCGCACGGCGTATTTCGGCACATAACTGCGCTGCAATACACCCGAATTACGCCCCGCAAATGCGGCAATTGATAGCTCTCTGACAGCTATGAATGCCAACCCATTCTTCTGAAGCAACAGGCGCAGGGTGTGTGAACATACCCAAAAATACAAGACTTCTGCATGAAGTCCCAATAGAACGACGCAATACCTGTCCTGTAATGTAGCGTTACAGCACCTGGACAGGGTTGAAGAAGCACAACCAGGTATGGCATGTCCGCATCTAGCCTGAGCTTTGAGATTCCACCCAAAAGGTCTGTATAGGAGCATCACGCACGAGCCAATGAAACGAACGGCACGATCATTTTTAGGGGGACGGGAGCGCTGCAACCCCACATAACGAAAAAATTAAAATGAGAAGCCTCGTCAGTGCCGAACATCCCGATTCTCTCCATGGGGATGAAGTGATCAATACCTGCATTCTCATTATACCAACAGCTTCACCATTATCTACCAAGATGGAAAACGAGGGTGCGTGGGGATGGTTTACAGGACTACGTGAAAAGGTGTTAAAAAAAAACAAAACAAAAGGCTCCCCAAGGCTTTACAACAAAGGGGTTAGTGCGGATAGAAGGATTAGGGGGGGGGGGGGGGGAACTCCCCGGGGTAAATTTAAATTTAGTGGATCCAATTTAGTGGGTTTATAATTTAAGTGAGCAGCGGCATTTTAAATTTGGGCTTGGGGGGAAAAAAAAAAGCGGGAATCCACAGCGGACTTTGATAATCCGAAATGAAGGCATT